>JAVXUP010002348.1:0-139960 GCA_033070095.1 Escallonia herrerae | reverse complement strand
CGTTGTATAGTGTGGATCACCCAAATTTAATGGATTACTCTTACTCGTGGGCAGAAATGGCCTCGCTGGCTCTGGGGGATTGGTTAGACAGTGGTGTCATCTCGAACTACGTGGAGATTCTGAAACAAAGGGGTCGGGAGCGACTGGACGACTATCCGGCCATTTTTATGGTGGATGCTTTTTTCATAGCCTCCTAGTGTCTGAATGGCATGAGTGGGTCGAGCTAAGGGGAAGAAAAGTTGAGTCAGTGGAGACCGTCCGCTAACCTACGAGCGTATCTTACTAAGGATAGTCCAATGAGCGCAAGGTTGCCGACGTGTTTCTAATCCCATTTTTAGGGGAAAGCCACTGGTACTTGGTTTGCTATGAACCAAACAGAAGATCGTATCAGTGATCGACAGTCTCCACGACGATACCGTCCACATGCCTGTGTTGCGGATGTACAAAGCCCAGTTAGATGCTATGGTAATCTTCCGATTTTTGTTTAATATTTAATGTAACTTACAATTATAAATGTTAACTCGTGTCTCACGCTATTTTCTATTTCTCGCAGAATCTATTTTATGCCATGGTCCACTCTATCCATGAAGAATAGTACCGGCGTGGCCAAAGCTCCAATACTAATTGAAGAAGAAGAGGCCCAAGCAACGTAATACTTCGGACTGCGGCGTCTTTTGTCTGCATGTACATGGATTACATTTGTCAGTCTGAGAGCCTCAAGGCGGCCGTCTGGAGCCAAGAATGCGTAGAAGGCTTTAGATATAGGATAGCTTGGCAAATTATGAAAGGCCGGCCTAGAGCGGTTAGGTTTATTGAAAATCCGTCTAAGGCCGAGAATCTGGGTCAACATGAGGACCCCAGTTGACATTGTAACATTCGAATAAGTTTTTTTTTAATAAATCTTGATTATTTAGAAAGCTGTCATTTGTTTGATTTGATTTGTGTTGAGATAAGTTGATTTGTATTGAAGATGATTGATTTGTATTGAAATCAGTTGACATTTGATTTGGGTTAATTTCAGTAGATTTGATTTGAGTTGACGTATATATTTGGGTTTTTTTGTTCTCATTGAGAATGATTGACTTGTGGGAAACAAAAATGAGGGAAAGTCCTATAAATTATTTTTGTTGCACCGTCCGCTACACAGTGTGGCGGACAGGGAGAAAGGAAAAAAAAATTCTAAGTGTTGGAGTTTAGAGATTCTGCTCCACCGTCCACTACACAGTAAAGCGGATAGAGAGGAAACGTTAAAATTTTCTAAGTGTTGGAGTTTAGAGATTCTGCTGCGCCGTCCGCTACACAATGTGGCGGACAGAGAGGAAACAAAATATTTTCTAAGTGTTAGAGTTTAGAGATTCTGCTGCACCGTCCGCTACACAGTGTGGCGGACAGTGAAAGGAAACAAAAAAAAATTAAGTGTTGGAGTTTAGAGATTCTGCTGCACCGTCCGCTACACAGTATGGTGGACAATGCTAATTCTTTTCTACATAGTTAATTTTTTTATGAAATTAGCAACAGAATAAATGTTTTAGCAACGGAATCAACAACCTCAATATCTCAAATGCATGATTAACAATCAAAAATCATCAATTAACAACCTAAAATCAACGATCATTAATCACAATTCTCAAATGCATAATTAAGAGCTTAAAATTATCAAACAAATAATCAATGTTCAAAATAATACAAAAATTTTGAAATAATACAAAAATTTTGAAATAACACAAAATTAGGCTCAGAGTTCAACATTGGGGGAAAGCTTTTTCACAAGTGCTTTGATCAAACACCATCACTTGAAAACGGATATGCCCCTTGTGTTCAAAGATTACAAAGTCCCCTAGATTGAGGTCATGCTGCTGCACGAATTTGTTCCAACCTTCTTCGAAATAAATTTCTCTTGGTCGCACTTCTTCTTGATTTTAACAAGCCATGACCCCTTGCGGCTGGTTAAAGTTGCTTAATTTGATATCATTGTGGTAAGCAATCTGCAAAAGGCTACCGGTATGGCCTAACATATTCATAATACAGTAAGACATGTAAGTTTTTAACCAAATATAAAACTTTTAACACACATAAAAACACAGAGAAAGAGGGATGGCCTACAAGTTCAGTATGAAAACCAGGCATCATGACCTTGAAGAAGTGTCTGTCGACTGACACGTCCTTGTTCACCGAAGCAAAAGCCATCAGGACAGATCTGTGGTTAGGGGTGGCGCCGCGTTGGGGGAGGACGGTGGTGTCGGCGTAGAAATGGGTTGCCGTAGAGGGGGTCACGGGTGGGTGAGATGTTCGAGACAAATACAGAAACGGGAGAAAGAAGAATGATCGATCTGATTATAAATGAGGAGTTTTAGCGACGTGTTGGAATTTTAAACTGTGCAGAGACGTCCGCTACATTGTGTAGCGAACACAAAGAGCACCAAAAGTTATTTTTTAGCCACTGTCCGTTATACTGTGTAGCGGACATAAAGAAACTTTGTCCGCTAGACTATGGAGCAGACATGGCAAATAAAAAAAAACTTAAACTTATATTTGATGGCTCTCATAGGTCCATTAGAAATAAAATTCTAGTCTTCGGTCGAAAGATTATTAGAAAAAAATTACAAAATATTATTACAAATGTCAAAAATTACGAAAAATTCTTACAAAAAATTAAAGGTCCACTGCAGCTTCTTCTTCCTCATCTTCGGCGTCATCTTCTTCCTCATTTTGCAAACCCCCTGGACTTATCCCATTACCTTGGTTTGTCATTTTGTTGCACAATGCACACCTTCTCAGCTTTTTAGGTTGAGTTGCCTGTTCAATAGAGCTCTTCATCCGCGTAGATCTCTTGCGGCCTTTCGTTTGCGATATAATTGGATCCAAAGGCCGGATATCATTGTCGTCTTCCTCCCCCGGCTCGTCATCTTTGATCCCGTTGTAGGCTCGGTGTCAACCGCATTGCTGACTGAAGCTGCTTCCAACTGGTCGACGATGGGCTCTTGCTGCTGAGCTACCTCGAGGAGATGTTTATATCCGACCATTGTAGCAGCACCCTTTACGGACAAACGGGTGAACATTGTCACCAGATGATTATACCGCAACGTCTCTGATTCTTCAAAGTCAGTATACGGGTGCTCCGGAAAGGAAATGGTACCGTGCAACCTGTTTGCACCTTTCGTCCACCGTGGCAGGACATATTTATCGGGGATTGTCCTGATATTCTTCTGGGTGAAAAACCGCAGAATGTGTCTACACAGGATGCCATGGAACTCAAACTTCTTGCAAACACATGTCACCGAATCCGTCAATGTGTCATGGCTCACCGTATAAATTCTGCGCAGCTTCTCAGGGACGAGGTCATTCACGAGCGAATAAACCTTGTACTCACGCGTAGACTTTTCTGCCACCTTGTTTATACTGTATCGTCCCGATTTTTGCAGCTCTACTTGGTATAGCAGGAAGATCTCCTTCGTATAGACTTTGGCACCGTTCAGCTCCAGCGGGGTCTCAAGCAACCTTCTCCTTTGTTTGTACGTGGTTGCAAAGTCTGCAGCCCTTTCTTTTACGAACAACGAAGCAACCGCTTTTTGTGCGGATGTGACGAAACTCTTCAAATTGGTAGTTGTACCCACATAACTATCGAACGTGGCATTCATAGATTCACTCCTGCCCGTCGTTTTCATGCCCGCAGAAAAATACCTCCTCGTGTAAACGCCAATCCATTGCTCTTTGAGCTCGTACAAGTGCTGGAGCCACTCGTTGTCTTGCAATGAGTAATCCCAACAAGCTTTTCCCACCTCTCCTCAAATTCCTCAATCGTTAATGACTTATTAATGCACTTTTCAAAATCCTGTTTAAAGTCTGGATACTTTGCATACACGTGATGCAGACGTTCAGGGTATTTGTTGCTTATGTGCCAAGTGCACAAGTTGTGTCGAGTATCTGGGAAGACGGTAGCAATAGCCTTCTTCATTGCCAAATCTTGATCGGTGATGATAACTTTCGGTGCTTTGAAGTTCATTGCTTCCAGCCACGCCCTAAACAACCATTCAAAAGAACTCTCGCTCTCGTCCCTTAACAAGGCGAACCCGAACAGGATGGAGTGATAATGATGATTGACGCCCGTGAAAGGAGCGAACGGCATCGAGTACTTGTTGGTACGGTATGTGGTGTCGAAAGTCACGACATCCCCAAAATGCTTATAAGCTAGCCTCGAACGACCGTCGACCCAAAAAATTGTACTAACTCGATGCTCGTCGTCAAGTTTATAATCGAAGGTAAACTGCGGGTCCTCCATCTGCATCCGTTTCAATAGGCTCATTGTCGATTGAGCATCATTGAGGTCATACGCGGCTCGTCTATGGGTTCGGACCGCGTTACGAACGTCTGTCGTGTTAAAGTTTAAATTTTGAATTCCCCCAGCCTGTTCAGCAAGAACATTAATCATGTCGGTAGGTCATAGCCGCGCATTGCTCATTGTGTGAATTAGGCTCCTCGCGACCTTACCCATCTTCTTGTGTTGATGCATCTGACTCACCTTAGAAGGGGTTACTAACGGGTGATTGTGTGCCAGTTCCAGGCTGGTAATAAGCCAATGATCTTGCTTGGGTTTATAGCTTACGAACATCTTGACCTGGCAATTTGTGCGCGCAAAGCAGTCCCGTCTTCTACGCGAATATCCTATTTCGTCATCACTGTCATCATTGCCTACGCGTGTCTCATTTTGCTGTGGGTTTCTGCCCCTATGACACTCGTATAAGCGAGAGCATATCTTTTTTGTTACGTTGCTTGTTCTTGTAGTCTTTATTCTAATGCCAAAACCAACCCTCAATGAATACGCTCGAAAACATTCTTCAGCTTCTTCCAATGTTTGAAACGTTCGTCCTAGATACGGATCACTAGCATCTACGGGGGTGTTGGAGCTCGACACGAAATCAGACATTGTGAAACAAGACCTATGTAGAAATAGACTACGCTTAACAATCAAATAGCATTTCTAACTGAAAATATTACCTCAAAATTACCTTGGCGAATAGACCAATTTAGGATGACAAATATACCATATACATAATCTCAAAAGTGTCTCCAATTTAACAATTATTAATTTATTGAACATAACAAATTAAAATTACTAAGATAAATAGACAAATTCATCATGCCAAAATACAACAAACATATCTCAAAAAAATTGAATTTAAATAGGATAATTTTTTCGAAGTTAGTGAACATAAAAAAAAAGAATTTGTTTAAAGTTAACAAATTAATTTCTAAAACATCACAAATTGATGAATAGAGTGACAAATTTCTAGAACATCACAAAAAATCTATATTTTTTTGTTCAAAAAAAAAATTATACTTTATCAGTCAATCCATAAAGAAAACTTCACCATTCACAAACTTATCTTGCTTGAGTGAACCTTGAAGCAAGTGTTACTCAAAGCTTGAAGGGAGCTGAAAATGAAAGCAAGTGAGTCTGAAGGAGAAGAAAATTGTGCTGAAAGAGGTGAGAATGTTTTGATGAAGAGGCAATACTATCCGCGATACTGTATAGCGGACAACATTAAATTTTAACGTACAGAAATTAATGGAAGTGTGTCAGTCGTGTCAGGAAAAAGTCATCCGTACACAGTGTAGTGGACGAATTTTTTATTGTAACATGTCAGGACAAAAAAGTTGTCCGCTATACAGAGTAGCGGACGAAGGAGGAAGGGCAGTCTGGTAAAAAGTTATGTCTGCTACACTATGTGGCGGACCACTAACAGCTTTTGAAAAAAATATCTGGGCCATCCATCCTCTCAGGATGGACTGCTATAGCGCGCTATTTTGCTAGTGCTATCAACGGATTAGCACCCATAGTCGAATATATATATATATATATATATATATATATATATATATATATATATATATATATATATATATATATATATATATATATATATATATATATATATATATATATATATTATCCGACTTATAATCAGAACTTGGTCCAAACATTGGATAGGATTTATTGCTTATCCTGGCTTATCCAAAAGTATAGCTTGTCCATTGTTATCCACCCTTATCATGTCTTATCCGGAACCCTTATCCTTATAGCCAAACACAACCTTGAAGTATACGAGATAGATTCCAGGAACGAGCATTCAGGAGAAACATATCACTTACTTTCCACAAACTTGTATTATCCGTACAATATTGTCTCAACTTTGGAGGTGGAATGCAAGTTCGATAGCCACCAATTCATCCAAACAGAAATTGAAAGCCTATCCCCGGATTGTCATTTCACTCCCTGCATGTTCAAAACATGCTACCCAACTAAGATACTGTGCCAAACCCACGAACCAAGTCTCAATCATCTAATCGATAAAAATTGTTGTCTCTTAAAATATCTTCCTTTGAAAACTTGTACCAATAAACTATCAGGCATAGAGCAAAATTTTCAAGCTTGTTTAGTCAAAAGAGCTTCATTAAAGGTACAAAAACTATGAAAACCCAACCCACCCAAGCACTTAGGAAGACATAACGTTGGCCAGGCAAAGCAGTGTGCTCTAATTGTGTGGTCCTATCTATTCGATTGTTTCCTAACTTGAGTCATTTTAGTCCCCTTTAATTCTTAGGGTAAAAGGCGTAAAAATAGAAATTTTCAAATTCAAAGTTTTCAAACTAGAAGGTGATAAGTCTCAAAATCAATCCCCATATATATATATATATATATATATATATATATATATATATATATATATATATATATATATATATATATATATCAAATCACATTATGAACTCCTTAGGTTTACCTTAATTACACTCAACTCCTACTTATTTTGTTATTACACCCCGTTCCCTGAGATTTGTACACACATTTAACGGAAAGGTCAACTCCGTTAAAAGATTCCCTTATGCTCTACTTTTTGCTTCTTTTATACCCAAGATACCCTCAACCCCTCCCCCCAATCTGTATTCCAAGATCCATTTTAGGAACCCATCACCAGTGCCACGCCTTCGGCGAGATAGAACCTGGCTTACCCAATCACACACAACCCAAATCTAGACCACCCACTGACCCAAACCTACCACGAACGACACATAGAGACAAACACGCATGCGCACGCACATATTGCCCATCACTAGTCACCTTACCAAACAAAAACCCAAATATGGATCACTTACCGACCTAAACCCACCACCGCTACCGGTTAGAGATGTCAAAGGGCCGGGCTTGGGCCGGCCCAGCCCAAGCCCATCGGGCCTGCTGTGGGGCCGGGCCGGGGCCGGGCCAGTGGGGCTGCCAACCGGGCCGGCCGGGCCGGGCCTGCCGAAGGCAAACCTAGGCCCAGTCCAGGCCCAGGCCCTAGGCCCAATAGCTAGGGCCGGGCCCGGGCCCTTTTTTTTTTTTTTCTTCTTCTTGTTATTCAATTTTAAATTTCATCTCTAGGCAATATTCACAATTTAACGAACCTAATCTTTATCCTTTTATTTCATTATAAGTAATATACATATATATGTATGTATGTATATACATATTTATTTGTTAGCCATTATATTTTTTATTATATGTTAAACATTTTCATACTCTTCTTGATGAGCTTTATTAATAAAATCTTAACACATAACAATTTATATAGAAAAATAATAAATGTATTCATAGGCCCTCCTCCTTTTATCCGGGCTTGGGACCGGCTGCTTGTAAACAAACAGGCGAAGTTACCTATTTTTTTATATATACGAAAAAATATATATCTTGCTTGTAAAAATTTATTTTATATATATGGAAAAAAAGTATATTTTGTGAAAAAATTTATTCTTAAAATTCTAACAATCAAAATAATAATGCATGTCTATCCAAAATATCAGCAATCAAAGATCAAGAAATCTGCAACGTCAACCAAAAGGATCAAAAGAGGAAAATAAAAACAAATTACCTAATCATCCAGAAGTACTTCAATATCCGAGTCACTGCTCTTCCTATCATCAATCGGTTTATCTTGCTCGCGGTATTTCGCATCAAGATAATCCTTCCAACATACACATAGCTCGAGCGACTCGGGGTTAAGACGACTCCTCCTGTCATCCAAAACCCTCCCGCTGGCTGAAAATGCCGACTCTGAAGCAACCGTGGAGGCTTGCACTGGCAGTACATCCCGTGCAATTTGGGATAAAGTTTTATACATGTTTTGATTTTGTTTCCAAAAATTTAACAAATTAAAATTAACCTGTTCTTGCATTGATAAATCAGAATAATGATCAGTATTTGCATATACACCAATCTCATTAAAAGAGGAAAAAGTATACGAACCTGCCGAATTAGAAGTACCTTCACCTGGTAGTTGTCTTGCTACTAGATGTTCAAAGCCCTTAAGGTATGGCGCATAATACCTCTCAACAGTGGATGATGATGTAGCTCGCCCGCGCACGTCAGCAGAATTACGATAGAGGTTGAACAAGTCCTCAAACCTCTTGCTCACTTTTGCTGTGAATGCGGTTGTCTCCTCTGCTGTGTAGCACATTAATTTCGATATCTCTTGTATCGAGGCGTTCACGCCATGCAACTTTAACCTAGGATCTAAACAAGTAGCCACAGTAAAAATAACAGGCAGTTACTCCAATATTTATTAAATTTTTGATCCATCACTTTTACTATTTCCTTAAAGGGTCCTATATATCTCCATTTTGTTAACATTGTAGCCATCTTGAGAATTTCTATTACAGCGAGAGGAGAGGTGGGATAGTACGTACCAGACAATAAATTGGTAGACGTGTAGAATACCTCCAAAAATTCAGCTAGGTATGTGGCCATCTGCCATTCCTCTTGAGTTGGCAAGCCGGCTGGGAACTGGGTTAGTAGAAAATGCGTATAGACTTCTCGGTATGCCAGAATGTGTAAAAGCATGTGGTATGTAGAGTTCCACCTGTGGACCACATCTGTAACTGCTCTCCTGCGAGGCATATTATATTGAACACACAACGTTTTAAATTGTTGTGTTCTCGGACTCGAGCTATTAACATACGCTGTCATACCCCTCATTTTGAGAAGAATATCTCCTGCAGCAGCTAAACCATCTTGAACAATTAAATTAATAATGTGACAAACACAGCGAACATGAAATAATTCACCATTAAGTACAGGTTGAAGCGTCTCCTTTAAAGCTGCAACAGCAACTTTATTATTAGAAGCATTATCAAAACTAACACTCATAATCTTATCCTTAATTTTAAATGTGGTGCATGCTTTTAATATAAGAATAGCAATGTTCATTCCATCATGCGGATAAGGGAAGTGCTCGAAAGCGATGATTCTCTTGTGCATAACCCAATCTGCATCAATCCAATGAGCGGTCACACAAGAATAACTAACAAAAGTAAAGGAGATTGCCAAATATCAGAAGTAAGACTAACTTTACCTTCAAATTTATCGAAATAATCGATAAGGCGTGCTTTAGCAGCATTGTACTGTCGGAGTGCATCGGATCTAGTTGTGTTTCTATGAACCTTTTTGTACAAAGGTTGAACGTATGTGTTCATATATCTAGAGTGCTTAGGATTATCGGCAAAAGAAAAGGCTTGTTCATCATGAATAACAAATTCAGCGAGACCGTCTCTTTGCTCTCGCTGATTATAAACAAATAACTTACCGTCAAAAGATAACTGCGTTTGGGTAGGTTCGACGTGGCCTTGTCGAGGTGCACACAGAGGGTAATGCCTGTTAAGATGTCCATTACCACTACCAGACGAAAATAATTTAGCGCAGTACTTACATCGAGCTTTTCGGATGCCGTCCACCATAACTACATCGAAATGATTCCAACACTCGGCTTTCTTTTTTTCCCCTTTTGGACTTCTGGCTCATTACCGGAGGCATTGCTCGGCCCTTCTTCATCATGACCAGGCATAGGGTTGAGATTATGCCACGGAGTAGTAGCTTCGCCAACCGAGCTGCGTCCTTGACTATAATGCGGGGGGTCTTCATCAGGCGTGTATTCAAAATCTGGAATGTTTTGATTGAACTCCCAATTGGCTTGGGTATCTATCATACAGCCTGTACTCATTCGTCCAGGAACGAATGGTTGTGTTGGTGCTTGGATTGGTGTTTGTGATGGCCGTGGCGCTGGCGCTTGTGCTGGTGGTGGTGCTTGCGATGATGATGATGTTTTTCGTGATGACGATGCACGCCTCATTTTCTTCAATAATCCAGCCATATTTCACGCTAAACTTTGTAAGAGTAACTAAATACACAAGTATAAGAGTAGTAATAAGAAATAACAATTAAAAGAATGAACGAGTAACAAATATTAGAGAGTTAGTAATTAAAAAGAATTTAGCAAGACTAGTAATTAATAAACAAGAGTACTAATTAGTAAATACTAGTAGTAATTAGCAAGAGTAGTAATTAAAAAGAATTTAGCAAGACTAGTAATTAATAAACAAGAGTACTAATTAGTAAATACTAGTAGTAATTAGCAAGAGTAGTAATTGGAGAGGAAAATAGTAGCAAAGCTTGTAGAAATATAGAATGTTTAGGTAAGAGAGAGTAAGAAGATTGGTGTGAAAAATTAGAGAGAAATGGTGTGAATTTATAGATTTTAGAAACTTCACAAAAGACCAAAATACCCCTACAAACTATCCGTTTATAGTTGTTGGGGAGGGTAAGAGTGTAAAGGAGTTGAAAAATATAGGTTAGACTAAAATACCCCCCAAACTAGCCGTTATATTGCTGTTGGGGGGGTAAAAGTGGAATTTTGGAAAAGGGGTGGAAGAAAGGGGGGGAAAAACAAAAAAATTCAAACAAGTGGGGCCAAAACCGGGCCAGACCCGGGCCGCAGACCGGGCCAGCCCCGGGCCAGACCCAGGCCGCAGACCGGGCCAGATCCGGGCCAGATCCAGGCCGCAGACCGGGCCAGACCCGGGCCGACTTCGGGCCGGGCCAAACCCGTTTCCGGGCCGGGCCGGGCCGGGCTTTTTCGCAGCAATGGACGGCCTGGTCCAGGCCCAGGCCCCAAGCCCGCTGTGCTGGGGCCGCTACTGTTCATCGCCGGGGCCGGGCCAGCCCGGGCCAGAACCGGGCCGGGTCGGGCCAGCCCGCGGGCCGCCCGGCCCGTTTGACAACTCTACTACCGGTGATCAGCACCGGCGACACGCATAGACAAACATGCATGCACACTTATATTGCCCATCACTAGTCATACATACTGAACGAAATCAAAATCTGGACCACCCATCGAACCAAATCCGCCACCGTCACGACGATCACCACCAGCGACACACAGACACAAACAGACATGCACACTCGTATTTCCCATCAATAATCAGTCAACAAACCAAAAAAAGCCCAAATTTGGAGGGTGACCACCAAATCATTGTTGATATTTTAGAACAAAGAAAAAAAATCTACCAGTGACCTTCCCACGGTGTCGTCTCAAAAGGGTGACCATCAACGAGACCAAATGACCTTCATTAATTGCAACCAATGATGAGGATGCCGACATAGACCAATCGACAGTGAGGGCAGTGCCATAATAACCAACGGTTGATGTGCGACACTAATGGTCCGCGACAACCAGCAACATTGTCGACTAGAGGCTGAGACCATCGAGCCACCTCCATGGGTCTTAATCTAATCACGCTATCATTGCCCAACCACCACCACTGTCAGATTGTTGAAATTGGTTTTGGTGGTAATGATTATGAAATTGGTTTTGGTGGTGGTTGTGGTGGTGATGTGCTTTTGGTTTGTGATAGTGGTGGGTTAACTAAGGTGCTCGTTGGTTGCAATGGAATGAAGTAGTGGTGGTGTGGTTTACGATTGCAGATGGTCACCGATATGTGTTGTTGTGTGTGTGTGTGTGTGAGAGAGAGAGAGAGAGAGAGAGAGAGAGAGATGAGCAGTGGAGAAGGAGATGACTGGAAAATATATTTATTTATGAGAGATATTATCGTCTTTTTGTTGATTCTGCTAACTAAAAAATAAAAAAAAGTGTAGCTTAGTGTAATAAAAAAAGTAAGTAGGAGCTGATTGTTATTAAGGTAAACCTTAGGAGTTCTTAGGGTAATTTGCCACACATGTACGCGCGTGAGCGCGCACACACACACGCATACATGTGCGTACGTATGTATGTAGGTAACAAGATTATATATATACACGTATGTAGGTAACAAGATCTTAGACTAATCCTTTGGGTAGAAAAATTAATGTGTGTGTATATTTATACGCATACATATATATTAAAAAAACTAAAAAAAAACTAATAAAATGTAAAAGAGATGACAATATTTATGTACATTTTTAGAGAGGTGACAAAGATCTGGCATCACGACCAATGTTAGGATTCTCACGCATTCCAATGGCTGAAGAACTCCCTCATAAGATCCCTACTGGTTAGTATCCTCAGTAAACCGTAAGAAGACCTCCAAATCAACCTCGTTGCTTTAACACTTCGGTAAGAAAATATCTCCTAATAAGTGGACTATCTCATGAAGAAACATTAGGGTAAGGAACTCAAAGAGGGATTAAAAGATGAGAAGAGAAAAAAAAGAAGGAAGATGATCCTAAGTCGAAAGTTGATTGCCAATATGAGTCCGATGGTGGTGGGAAGGTTATCACTACATAATGGAAGGAAAAACTGGTAATGCTTGAATCTTAAGTTACTCAAATGAAAAGGGTCGATGACCACCCCGACGATAGGCTCTCACCTAAGTTTAAGGTGCCCGACATGGAGAAGCTTGATGGGACTTTGGTGCCAAAGATCCATATCGAGATGTATATACATTCGTTAGCTCCTCATGGACTTACCCAGAACTAGTTAGTCCAACTATTTCACGAAATCTTGGCAGGGACTGCTTCTTGATGGTTCTTCACCCTCAATAACTCTTGAATCCGAACATGGAAAGATGTAAGGATAGAATTTGTTAATCAGTACCAATATAATTCTGAACTCAACATCACTCAGAGAAACTTGAAGACCACTAATCAAGAGCCTACCAAATCAATATATGCGTTCATCATCTGATGGAGAAACAAGGCTGCACAAATGTTCAATCGCCCATCAGACGAAGAGAAGGTGAGCATAATTAAGGGCAATCTTCTGCCGACATATTGTGAGCACATCTTTGGCCACTATTACACTACATTAAAAAATATTGATCGGTCTCTCACTCAAATTGAGGATGCCATCTACAAAGTGGCAATTGCCCAAGATGAAAAATAGGGAGAACATAAGAATGAATCAGATAATCCTAGCTTGTCCATAGAGAATTATGTGAATATAGTTGAGTTTCAAAAAAGGGTCTTGCAGAATCCAAATACCAAGCAAAAGTTCTCCAATTTTCATGTCCTAATGACCAAAGTGTTTGAGTAGTTACTCAGTAGAGGTATGATTACCAAGTTGTTGTTCCTCCCCCCCCCCCGGTATACCAAGAAGGCCTAACCTGCAGGCTCAATGTAATATCACCAAGATTCGGATGCCACATAGATAGGTGTATGACCTTGAGGAATGCTATTCAAAATCTTATTGACAAGGATAAGATTAACCTTTTAGCCAAATCCAATGTGAAGAAAGAGCCTCCACCGTGCATCGAGTGAACACAATTAAGACACTTCTCTAAGCATTAGATCCTTCTGCCCTCAACCAAGAAGAGGATACCGTGGGGTTCTTTTGTTTAGATCATCCATGTTTGAGACAAATCATGTTTGTTGTTGGATTGATTGTCCTGATGTCGTGCCAGCAGCTTAGCTCATTTCTATTTTAAGTGTTCTTCTTAGCATTTCCTATATCATCTTTTCAAACTTGTTCTTTTAATAATAATGAGTTAATATTTCTCCTTACTCTTTAAGTGTTGATTTAGTCTTTTTTGGCTAATTATATAGAAAAATTTTGCAAAAGTCGAAAAAGTAGTTTATTCCCTTCGTAGAAGCCTCTTTAGGGTCTATGTCAAATAAAGTTTGTGTAAGTCTAGGTGTATAACTCTAAAAAGTCGAGAGCATATAAAATTTTTTTCAAGAGTACGAGATGATCCCCCAATTTCATACTGGTTGAATTTCATAATTGACCTTGAGGAGTTATATAAAAGATGATTTTTGAATTTAAGTCTAGTGGTCTATCTAGTGTTATAAAAGGGGCGCCTAGGCTCAAGGCGTAGCTAGGTGCACATAGCGCGCCTCACCTAGGTCTAGACGCAACGCCTTTGATAAAGCACACGCCTTGTGCGCCCAGGCCCTAGGCGCATAGTGGGGCGGGAGGCATAAAGCTAGGCACACGATGTGTAACCGTTCGATTTGGCTTCGTGTCTTCACGTGGACCGTTGATTTCTCCTTTAGTATTTTTACCCTTTTTGTCTTTACCAAGTCAAAACACTTTTTTTTAAAAGTAAAATATAAAACCTAACTACAAAAATCCCCAAATCAGTTTTCTGATTGACGACCGAAGCTCTCATTCTTTCACAGTCACCTCGCCACTTTTGTGCCATCCTTTGCTCCAGTCATCGCATCTCCCATCTCCGTCGGCCTGCTCTGGTCTTTGCTGTTGCTGCTCCTCCGGTCGCTGCTAGTGCTGCTGTTGCTGCTTCTCCGGTCGCTGCTGCTGCTGTTGCTCCGGTCGCTGTCGTTGTTGGTCTTTTTTGCGTGCTACTTCGCTGTTCAATTGAAGCAGGGTTGCTCAGTGCTACGGCTGAAACTAACCACACAGAGATTATTCACCATTGCTGTTCCTCAGTGCTGTGGCTGGTTTGCATTTGTCACTCTTAAGTTGATTTTTCGCCATGTTTAGTTTCATATGTCAAATTCTTTGACTTTAGCCTACACTCTATTCATAGCAAGAAGATAATTGCCACAAGTAGTTGGCCAAATGCCAGAATTACGTCCACAAATTTGTTTGGATGAGGCCAAAAACAAGATGTGATTAAGACTTCATTGAACTGACATTGCCATTAGGGGGGAGTCCTATTTACGCTTGAGACAAATTACTGCTGAAATATACTTTACTAATTGTTCATATTTATGTTGGGGTCCTGGATTATAATTGCTCGCCAATTACGTTAACCTTTCTGTGAAAGTTGTTGAAGACAAAGCACACGTGGCTAAATTAGGAGATCTAACTGATTTGTTAACTTCACTTTATATTGTTCATAAGGCCAAATCCCAATCTTGAGAAAAGATCTGACTTTTTAGTCCCTATATTATGCTCATTCCTATTGAGATCGATCTTGTTTTTAAAAAGCAGAATTTATTTTTAATGTTGAAAGCTTTTTAAATTAGGATGTTCGTATTTGAAACTTTCTTTAACATTTAGAAGTTTGTTAATTGTCATGTTCTAATTTTTTTTACTTAATTTTATTTATTTAATGAACTTTTGTTTTTTTATTTTTATATATTTTAATATTGCGCCTTGCTTCAAAAAGGCTTGCGGCTTGCGCCTTGGGCCTAGGCTCCAGAGACCTTTTGCGCCTTAAGTGCGCCTGCGCCTTTAATAACACTGGGTCTATTTGGTTGATACTTCTTATTTGCTATTGGGGGTGGCTCACTGTCTCTTCAAACATAAAAATCATAATTTCATTTCCTTTGAAATTGAATGTCAAAAACCTAGCGGAAGAATTTGGCTTGAAACTTAAATATTATAGTGAGAATTTAAGAGACTATTTTTAAAAGGCCATGATTTCTTTTCTTGGCCAACCCCATACAACCCTCATCTACAAAAACCAGGCCCAATCCTCAAAGACAATGAGGTGTCATATTGAAGTCAAGAATTTCTCCTATGCAAAGCTTGCTTACTCCCTCTCCTAGCTTGGACCAGTTATCCTGAAAAATAAAAGAAGAGAAGAAGAAAAAGCCTGCTAGACTAAAAACCCTGAAAAAGGCAGTCTAGGTAAAAGTTAGGGCAAGACAAAAAGAAAAAGAAAAAAAGACCTTGAAAGAATGTAGGTTCGCACAAGTCTTCCTTGAAATGAGCATAACTGATGATTAAAGGCCATTGTTTGGCCACCACATATCATCCTGATTATATTATACAGATCGTGCTAAATGTTAGCTCTTTGTGCTTAAATAGTTTAGCCTCTATTTTCGGAAGCCTATATTTTGGACCTTTGGGTGGGTAGTCTCCTGGTGTTGACCTATGTCCCAGTATTTCTGCATAGTCAACTCAGCATGAAAATGTCCTTTCTCAATGGAACTAAAGTTTTAAAGATAGAATATGATCATATCTTCACTCTTGAAAAAAGAGAGACAAATGTTAAAAGAAAGAAAATATAAGAAACTGATGCGGCTGAAGAATGATTATCAAAAGGTCAGCGTATAGAATTGCCATCAACTAAGTTAAGAGAATCTATATATCCAGCATATCTTTTTTTTTTTTAACTACGTCTGACCCGATTCCTCAATAGGATACGTAGACAGCTTAGTCACCTTCTAGGCTTGGTCTCCATGGGCACACACTAGGGTTTTTGATCGCATATTTGGGTTTTTGAGCTTAGTTACCATTCGTTCTTTAGCTCATACCTTGGCCTACATTGCGTCCCATATATAAAGTTCTCCTTGAGGTTATGTTTGTTTAAGAGAGAAAATGCTCTTATACATTATGATGAGGTCAAAAAAAGAATGATGAAAAAAAAATAAATGAAAAAAAGATAAGAAGGAGGAGGATCTAATGGTCCGTGCACATTTTTGAGCATGCTACATCATGACATGATATGACCCTTTAGTTCTTAATCTCCCCAACCTGATGCGTAAACCTCCTTGTGGCCTGATAAGGACCCACTAATCTTCATGACCTATTTGGCCTACCTTACCCTGTATAGCAACCATGCTGTGTACGATAGTTTGATATATTTGCCACTAGTTCAGTAATTATATGAGAAGCCTTACAACTTTATCTTGTGCCTTTCCATCACCCACTTGATAGTCATGTACTTTTTCTCAGCCTAATTGTATATATCTGTTACCTAATCCTAGGCCTAGACTTCATCAGCCTCATAAATTATACAGTTTCACAGCATACACATCAGCCTCACAGTTCATACACTACCATTTCTTCATATCTCCACTATACACCTTTTAGGCCCAAAATTGTCATGACATTCCTGAGGCTTCGAACCTGAGTGTTTAAGTTAATAATTAACTTATTCTATGAAGTTCCATCACATCTAGTGATGAGGAATTGAAAATTTTTTGATCAAAAACTTCAGTGGTCTTCCATCTTTGGGTAGAGTTGGACATATCAATTGAGATCATTGCCTTAAATTATAAATGATAAAATGATATAGATCTTGAGTGAATGGTTGATTCATCGTATTTGGCAATCGAAGTGATTTTCAATTCAAACATGCTCTCGAACTATGAAAGGATATTATCTTCGTATAAGTTCTTTTTGTCCTTAGGGGTTTCCCTTATGATCTGCCTTCGTTACAGTTATGTAGAGTCAACCCTACTTATATTTTGGTCTAAGGGATCCTGTGAGTCGCTCCTCACGACACTCATGATAGCGTCTGTCTGTCTCTAGTCTATTTTATGGTTAGTCTTGTTCATATGCATTTCTTCTAAGGGCTCCCTGTGATACCCATTTCATGACACTCGTGATAGTTTTGTCATTCTCCAATTCAACTGTAACGACCCAAAAATCTGGAGCTCCGTCGCCCCGAACTCCCAGAGCGTTAACCTACTGCATCACATCAGACCCTGTTCACTGATAGAAAAATCTTAACTCAATTGCAACTTCCAAAATATACAAAGCTTCTAAATGGATACTAAGTCAAATTCTTCAAGATAAACAGACTAAGAAAAACTTAAGCTTGTTTTACAACTTAAAACTTCCAAAACTCAAGCTTAGGTTCTTTATAAAGAAACTAACAGTACCAATCCATGCAAGGGTCTTACTACACAAAAATAGTGGTGGGCACTCCGGATACTCATACAAACTCTAAATCCAATCCTGAGCATTCTATCATTGATCGTTACCTGCAGAAGGGAATCAAACAAAGGGTTTGAGAGCTCAGTAAGGTTGTTTAAGGAACAACCGAAGGAATTACAAAACGATTCAGCAGTCTATACGATGATAAGTTTCCAAACATTTCAAACAATCATAAACAGTTTGATGATTTTTTCAAAAGGATTATGAGCAATCATAAACAAATACCAAACGGTCATTTGAAGATCATTTTCAAAGCCATCATTTAATTAAACTGCAATGATAATTTTTCGAAAGGGTTTTAAAATGAACACAGATACATCCAGGGCAATATGAAGGAGGGTTTCAAATAACCACAAACAGTTTGATCACTAAATGGGGAAGATTTTCAACTCAATCCCCTTCAATCAGATATCAAGGCATTCATTTTCAGAACAATCATTATAAGATACATTGTAAAAAATTTCAAAGATATTGGACAGATTCAATGCCATCCAGGCAATGCACAGAAAGTGTACACATGCATGATGTAGGATAACTAGACATTCTCATTAAGATACCAACCCTGCATAATTATGCAGGTTCGAACCCCTTATAACACTTCCTCATAGATTCTCTGGTCAACATAGAAAACAACAATCATATAATCAACAAAAAATTCAATGCTTGACATGCAATAAAATAAGCATTAGCATGAAATCATAACTTGAATCAATTGACAAGTAAACGTGCTGATATAATTCAACACTCAGAATTCCAGAATAATCACAAACAAATAGCAAGAATAAATATGAACAATAATTGAATTTAGGCACAACAATTCAGAAGAAAGAATGCAAAAAATTATCGAATTTGCTCAGCATGTGATACAACGCGAGCATCGATAAGATCTCCAAACAACCGATCCAGGTTTAATGTTAGGGTTTGTTTGACAATGACATGCTGATATCAATTCATAGCTCAGTATTTGACAATAGCCATAAGTAAATCAAATGATACTTACTAACACAAGTTATCAAAATTAGGGGTTGGATAGAAATCCTTATCAAGGGTTCAATTAGAAACCCATACCTGGATCC
The DNA here is from genome assembly GCA_033070095.1 of Escallonia herrerae. Classification (NCBI taxonomy): domain Eukaryota; kingdom Viridiplantae; phylum Streptophyta; class Magnoliopsida; order Escalloniales; family Escalloniaceae; genus Escallonia; species Escallonia herrerae. The sequence goes on along the minus strand of JAVXUP010002348.1, from coordinate 121,008 downwards.
AAAGCTAAGGCTTTGAGGCATATCTAAAGACACTTTCTTTAGAACGTTATTTGACCTCACTCAAGATAGAGTTTGCTAATGGGTTGCAGGCAAATTCGTTCCCAGAATATAACAAAACCTGAGAAGAACTACAACTAGCAGTATCGAAGATCTCCAAAAAGTCTTAGTGAAATAGTAGTAGGTAGATTTTGGGAGACATGAGGGCAATCTAATTTTTTTTATGTGTGTAATTTCAGAAGACTTGAATATATCTTCTAGCCAAAACATGGTATATATATGTCCATATGCTACTACATTTATCTGAAGATCAACCAAAAATGCATTACGTCGTTCCATGAAGCAACTGTATTTGCTGCCTTTCAATATACCAAACGACAATTGGAATTCAAATTGAAAGCACACAAAATAACCGTTTTTTCTAACTGAATGGTCCGAAAAATGGTTCACTCAGGAAGAAAATGGCGGCGGTTGCATGCTGCAAACACCACCGCTTCATGTGTTTACACTTAAAATGCTTATGCCAACTCACCTTCATGTTGCTAAAGAAAACTAGGTTTGACTTTGTAATTAGTTAAGACCTCATATTTATTAAATAATCAAACTACTAATGAGATTTAAATGCAAAATCTCAACATCAAATTATCAAAATACAATTTACACTATGATGTTATAAACTCAATACTGACTCACACCTACTCCCAAAATGAACCCCTCACTGAGTAGGTAAAATTATCAAAATGTCATTTATATGTAAAATTACCAAAACATCCTTCTCGTAAATAAAATTACTAAAATATCATTACAGTGTGTGAATTTATCAAAAATACCTTTTATAGGTAAAATTACCAAAATACACCCTGAGAATTCTCGGCACTGAAAAAATCTAAAAAACACAATGATACACTATCTTAAGTATCCTGAAATCATTTTTAGGCTAAAAAGTATCTCATAAGATTTTTGTCTAAAAATCCCGAACTGGTGTACGATCTGAGTACTCAGAAGTCGGTTATGCTAAAAATAGTTATCAATCTTGGAATGACAAGAAATTTAGATATTGAAACATTTTAGTAAAATAAGATTTTTCTAAAATTTTCAAACTAAAATGACTTGATTTGCTATGTCAAATAATTGAAAATTTCTTTTTAATCGCTACTCTAATTTAGCATCCTTCGCAGACACCAAAAGTTCCAAATAATTCCACAACGTACGTAAAGTAAAAATATTAGGGGTCACTATTTTACATTTTGTCCAAATAAATTTTTAAGCATGCTTTTAAACTTGGAAAAGAAATTACCCAAAAATCCCTATCTTTAGTTACATAGTGACACTTTACAAATACTGTTCAAATCAATACATGCACTGATATCTATAACACTATTCAAATCAATACATGCACTGATATCTTCTTCCTCATTTTCCTTCTCCCGAACACATACCCCCAAAGAATACCACTTCACTCATTAACACACACAATTACACATATAAATATCTATAACACACCCACTAACACACTTATACACATGTATTGCACACAGCGTCACACATAAACACACTCATTCGAAGCTCTATCACACACACGGCACACACACAAACCTCACCAAATTTTCCTCCCCACATGTTCTTATACACCTCATACCCCATGTACACACACGATTACACCAAAATTACACACAAACTCACACATCGGAGACACTCACACATAGTAACATACAATGCAACCCACTCACGGCCCTCTCTCCTACCCCTACTACTACTACTACTACACACACAAAACACACCCTAACACACACTATCCTATAAAATACACACACCCATACACTGAAACCCACATATATACACCCATATATTCATGGACACACAGTGAGCACACACACCCACACACATACTGCACACACACACACTGCACACACAAAAATACACACACACACACATACACCAAATTCACACACAAAAGGGTAGAAAATTACGTAAAAGTTTTTAAATTTACATTTTGATCCCAAAATTATTTTAAGCTTTCATACTCTAGTAATACCCAAGCATTGTTCAAAATTATCGCCCATTTATTTTTTGAAGCACATATAGTTATTTTAAACAGTTCAAAAAAGTACCAGATATTATAATTGCATAGTCAGCATTCGTCTGTATGCATTCTTGTCCAGGGGCTGCATGTGATTCCCCTATCCCGACACTCAGGGTCAGTATCTTTATCTCATCTAAGTCTGGATTATAGAATTTTGTCTACTACCACAAATCTTCAAGAAGTTAATAATTTTTTATACAGTAAAACATAGAACAATAATAAAATAAAATATAATATACTTTTTGTTGTGAGTTTTCAGTCACGCTCCTATCTTTTCTTTTTCTTTTTTTCAGGTCCAGTTTTGAGTCCGAGGGTATTTGACCATCTCTTTAGGTCATTACGTGAGAGTTACATATATTTTTCTTCACAAATCTAGTTTCGAACTACATTTATCTTGATCCCTTTCAGACGAGGGTATGTAGGCAACCTCCCTAGGATGCAGTCTTTTTTTTTAGTCCAAGTCTATGTCTGAGGGTATGTAGCTCAATTCAGATCAGTACGTTGAGGTCACGTACATTCCCCATTTTTCAGTCCAGATCCAGCCCGAGAGTATTATACTCTCAATCCAAGTTAGTACATGAAAGTCACGTGCAATCTTTTTCCCAGTCACCAACATGTACGTGTAGGTCACGTACATTTACAGTGATATTTGTCTGCACACGCTCGCGTTCATGAGGAGCTTTGTAGACACCCTATTCTTGTACTTTTATTTTATCTTTTTATTAATTATGTTGGGCTTTATTAATAAATAAAGTCTATTATTGTAATCTTTGGTGTAAACCTAATACAAGTGATAGGCCTTGTTTACTTAATTCAACTTAGTCAGTCCTAGCAAAAGTGGAACAATGACTGTCAGACGTCAAATCGATGACACAAATGATGCATGGCAAGCTCTGAGCATAAGAAAGACAAATGAGTTCTTCACATAAGGCTTAATGTTTTGACTATACTACGTGTCATCAAGTTTTCATCAAGGCGTCATTGAAAACTTAGTCAAGAAGGTAAAACAAAGTCTTCCCTAGCCCAACACATGGCAAGCTCAGAGTAATCAATAGAGCTTAATTTGAACAAAATAGTACAACAGTTACACTTGGAGATATAGTAGCTCAAGATTGGATGTCTTGAAAGTTTGGCATAAAGGAAGTAACAAAGCAGGCATTCCCAATATATGTGGCAGCTCTAGATTAGATTGACGAGAGGTCAAATGATTACAACATAATTATGCAAGTCTTAAATATTGAATCAACTAATCCTTTTCAGCACCAAACACGGAACTATCTCATAGTTCATGTTATTGCAAATTCGTTTACCTTAATTAAACAGATTACCTTAGGATATGATAGACCATTAAACTAACTGTTTGTCTCATCCAAACAGTCACCAGAGTATATTCAATCTTTGAGTCAAGTGCATTGTACACTTAGAGTGTTATCATTTCCATGAAGCTGTTCATTTGCAAGTAGTATGAAGGTAAAAAAACCTTTGTTCACTGTTTATTATGCTTGGTTTGATTAGGTGTAGGAGTAGATTAGGTAGCATAAGTAATAACCTAAACAACACTAATAAGGTTTTAAAGCATTAGTCTAAAAGAACTCTGAGGATATTCTCATGTCCTCATGGATCAGTTAAAAGAAGTCAGATTAGGCACACTCCCCGTAAATGCCAGATGGTTAAAAATATCCAAGAATTGGGTTTCACACGTGGTCCCTTGGGACCTAGCATACCGTACATCATAACTCCCACGTCTGCACTCGTGCATGTACCTGAGCATTTCAAGAAGTGTTGCACGCCCTATGGGACACATTTTTTTTTTTTTGCAAAATTGGTTGTCACTCAGAGAAATCTTGTTGAGAAGTCTATAAAGCCCAACCTCAAAAACCCTAAAATGGTGACTACCTCTAAGTCAAAAGGCCATGTGAGAATTGAAGAAGTGGAGGGGGGATCAGTTGAACCCCTTTCGACATCAAGGGAGGAACCTCGTTGGGAAGGAGTTTTTGAGCGATAAAGATGTCCAAAGGATGATGAGTGTGAGATGACCCTTATAAGACCTTGCCAAGGAACTCATAAGTACCTACTTGGCTAGCCCTTTTGAGGGAGGCAATGCCCTGTGGTGGGGCCGTGGACCAGGTCGTTACATCATTAACTATAATCCTTGCAGAATAAGAAAGTTAGCCCTCTAAGGTAAATAAGGTATGAACCTAAGGTATATCCATCTTCTGTCACGTAAATAGATATTCTAGTCTTCTCAAATCTCTTCATATACAGATTTTGGCTAATTCATCAGATACCCTCCTTTGAATATGCATCGACGGACCACTTGTTATCCATGTGTGCTTTGCCGATCTGCTCGTATATAAGATTGTCCCATCCAATTTTCACATGCAACATATGCTTGCAAACTACTTATGTCTAATCATAATACTGTAAGCTGCCTTCTAGTTTCACTACTAAAGTGGCAACTGCATTGAAAAGTATGAAGCTAATGAAACAACTCTAGAGAGATGGTCAATATGAGTTTTGAAAATTAAGGAATTTAAGCTAATCACAAGAATGTACGTATTTCAATCAAAGAACGGTGCAAACTACACAATTTTAAAGAATTATAAAAAAAAAATTAAACAGATTGAGTTATAGATACTTAGCAAGGAAATTTGAATTGTTTGGCTTGTACTGTCCGTAAGCCTATGTCCACCTTTCAAGGAATATCTTACAAGAGCACTAGAACTCACAACCAACGATCTTCTTTTGGGTCAAGGTCAAAACTTTTACAAACAGTTAATAATATCTCCACATCAAACACAAGCCTTGAATCCACAAATTAAAGCTCACCCAAGACTTGAGATACCCAATCGGTGATCATAATCATTTAGAAATATCTAGTGTGCACAAACAAACCCTCTTGGAATTAAGAGAATGAATGCAAATGAAGCTCTATATATAGTACGATAGAGATAAGGAATTGATATCTTGGATATGCTCAATCTCAATAAAAGAATTGATCATGACATGCTCTCTTTGACGATGTAAAATCACGAAGATGAAGAGAGAAATCCTTGAACCTTGACATTCTCTAATGAGTGGACACTTAATATGTGGTTTATAAGGTGAATGATGAAGCCCTAAATCACTTTGAAATGGTAAATATGAAATATTGCCATTGTAGAAAAAATTGGCATGAATATTAGTAAAACTAGCTGTTATTTTCAAATCTAGGAGCTTACAGTTGTTTGCATTGGTTTTAAAAAACACCACTCTGTGTTGGGCATAACTTCTTCTTTAAAAGTCGGATTAAGGTATTGTTTTTTGTGTTGAAAAGGCTTATGAACATCTTTATAAAAAATATGAAAATATTAGCTCCAAAATATTTTTGAGAAAAAATGAGTAAGCTACAAAGTCCAACCATTTCTTAGTAATGTACTGGTTTGAAAGGTTATGAAGTCGCATGCAATTACATGGTGTTCAAAGGTCATTTTAGGCCATGGTCACCAATCTAAGCGTCAAATCAAGACCAGTCACAATATTATAAAGATCACTCATAATTGAAAGTAACATAGTCTATCCAATCTTTGATACTCTGGCAATGGCCTAGATGAAGCTTTCATAGCATCTCTACTATAGTTTTAAGCTTATATGATTTCAGTTCACGTATTTAGTTTGCCAAATGTTTCTTCGTGGATGCATGTGCATGCGTATTCTAACAAAGAATTCACTCAAAGCACACACTAGAACACAGTCAATGCGTTGTCATCATCAAAATAAGATGTAGGCCTAAGTTATCAAACCCTAGAGCTACCAATGTGGAATTCCGTATTGGACTTCAATTATATCTTACTATGGGAGGGTTTGGTTCAGGGCCAATGTCCTTGTACATCACTCAATTTTACGTTCAGGTCACCCCATAGTAGTGAAGCTAGCTAAAGGGTTAAGGAAGACCTTGCAAGTATGATTCCACCCCCAAGCCATAATTAGTTTCAAGGTCCATTTCAATGATTGCTCTTGGAAAAAGGAAATTTTAAGATGGATGTTAGAATGGCCTGTTTAACGAGATTTAAGGTTTTTAATTTAAACTGATAAGTGGTCGAGTCTTTAATCTGCTATCTTTATCCGTTAATGGTATTATCATGTCATTGTTACAAACATTACAGTGAAACCTTTCTCAGCTGTAAGAGTACATACTACACCTTTTTTTTTTGGTAAAACATGAGATATTTTACTTTTTTAACAAACAAAAGGTTAAGCCACACGTCTAGGATGGTTCCCACTAGGATCATTTTGCAGGAGGATTGACAAAAAGATCGGCACATACTTCCAAAGTTGGTATGCATGACGCTAATCACTTGCTTGCATAGCCATTTGATCTGCGCAAAAGTTTGTTTCGCTGTAGGCATGGGAAACATGAACCTGCCAAGCACGTCTAAGTAGAACCCTACAGTCAAGGATTAAAATGTCAAATAATTGGGTGGGAGACACATCATGTAAGAGATAATGAACCACAATCAGATCTTCAACTTCGAGTAGAATTTTCCTGTAGTTATTGTTCCATGCAAGACGTAAACCATCACGGATGGCCCACCATTCAGCGGTGTGATTGTTTTGAATGCAGAGTTTTCAAGAATAGCCAATGAGCCATTGGCTATTTGAGTCTCGAATTAGGGCAATAGCACCTACACGACCAAGTTTGTTGTTACACTGCCATCCGTGTTGATTTTAACCCACCCTTCCAAAGGTGGACTCCAATTAATGTGAGTGAACGAGAATTTGAGTTCAGACGGTTTGCAAAAAGTAGGTATTCCGTAGTGAAAGCCATGGTTTCTAGTAGGATAGTCTGCTTGTTTGGGAATGGAGTCTGGAGAATAGCTAGCTTGTTGCGGTAGTTCCAAGTAGCTTATATTTGAAAACCGAAGAAGGTTGGCGAGGGATATTGTGTGTGCCGATCTTCAAATTTAGTGTAGCGAGGGCGTGACACCATCGACAGAAAGGTATTTGTATGTAGCAAGTGTGCGTAGTGTTGGGGGTGATTTCTCCCCATATAGCTTGAAGAGTAGGGCATCAGCACAGGGCATGGTCAATTGTTTCAAGTTGACAGCAATTGTGAGGACAGAGCTTGTTTTAAATCCACGGGAGTCTGGCGAGTACAGTATTCTATGGTGCATGCATTTTCAAAGAAAGTGTTGAATCCAGGGTGGAACGGAAAGCTTCCAAATCCAATGCTAGCCGTGTGGATGTGTGAGTGCTTTGTTAGATGTAATGTCTACTATAAAACCATTCTCGAAGCAAAAAATGTTGTTTATTGAGCAAACATCATATGAACAACTTTCTAAGTCGATGCAAATTTGTCAATAATTTTGATTAGGAGTATTTTAGAGTACTGCCAATAATGCAAATGTAAATAAAATTCTACAAAAAAAAAAACAACAAAATTTGCATAGGGTGCCACTACAACTTTAAGAAAAAATTGAAAAACATTTGCGGTAGCTGCTTTCGAAAAGAATTGGCTGTGGCGGTAGCAACTTTTGAAAAGAATTGGCTACGGTGGTACACGCAATGAAGTTAACAAATTCATATTCTCATAATGTGCCTTTAGAAATTATTAAACCATTTTCTTTAGTAACTTTAAATTATGAAGACAAAGCATGTTCACTTAGGTAGTTATTTACTATTTAATATTTTTATTTTGTGTTATCCATTACACGTTCTTTAGAATGTCAAGTGTCAACATTCTTGATAAGCCGTTATGAATACCAAAAATGTGTTAGACCAAAAGGGGTGTTCACTTTAGATGTAGTCTAGATAGATAGATAGGTAGATAACACAAACAAACCAATAAAAAAAGAAAAAAAAAGTTAGTTTGCATTGTTTGAATTATACAACCGTTGATACCCTCGCAAACAGCAGTGTTCATCCAATAACAGCCACGACGCTTCATTATTCCTCCATACAAAATGTTCACCAGGCACCGTCAAACCTCATACAAATACAAAGTTCTATACCCTCCACAATTTTTCTCTGCCAATGGGCGCCATGATTGTGGGCTTGTTCCAACGTTTGATACAAATTGGCATCGGCACAGAACTTGCAAAGATCATGCTGGCTTTATGGTCTTGGCTAGCGTCCGAGGGGCTCGACAATGTTATGACAAGAATCAATTCCCATGACAAAGATGACTATTTATTTTCCTCCGTCATACTTGAAGACCAAGGTGCACTGGCCTCACTGCAAGCCAGTTCATTAGAAACTACTCCGTCCACGATTCGCATGCCGACCACTCTAAACGTATCCAGCAATGCTTCATTCCCTCTTAAACATTTGTTCAAGGACAGAGAGACGACACTTGGTGGGATCAATAGCTTTGTCAATGATGAATTATCGCGAGGGAAAGACGAGTGTGGGAGGGAACTAGTTGGTGTTGTCACAGCTGGCTTGATGGAGCCCAAACCCGAAGAAGGCAAGAAGGGCTCCAAAATGAACCCGTTTGCCGAGGAATGGAGACCACCGATAGATGAGGAAGATCGTTACTTATACATAACATTTCCAATTGATTTTCGCTTCAACCTTTGCAAATATATTGCTAATTTACGTTGTAGGTCTCATTAAAAGTTTAAACTGCATCACTAATCCTGTTTCTCACTTACATGTGCTTTGACCAGTTTTTTCTCCTAATGAAGACTTTACTTTCTTTTCATTTCAATTTTGGTGCATGAATTTTTTTTTCTCGCTTAAATGTAACTTTTAGTAAGTTTGGAGCCTCAAGAATCCATATAACTATTATTAGAAAGTTCCTATCTTGGGCAACTGTCTGTGGAATTAATAGAAGCATAAGATCATGATAACCTACTTGGAGGAAGTATTTCGTGTGCACGCAGGAAATATGGGTTATGTCTGAAAAGAATTTATTGACACCAGCAGAGCGACGGAGGACCTCTGCTTTGGAAGACTAGTGTTTAGAACTTCTCTCGTTCCGTGGCTGGTCTTAAATGGACGGCAGGAAGCCAGTTTTTGCATTGATGGAAGATCCATGTGGTGTAAGAAGTAGAAGCTCAAGAGGAAGGATGACATCGGTTTAATTAGCAAGGTTTGATTTCGTAGACCAGTAATGCTTACAATTATGTTTTGTCTCATTCTCTTCTATGTCTGTCATTGAAATGAACGTTAGTTGTTGTTATATTCTATCTCTTGAGACAAGCCAATTTGGGCCAAGTTCCTGAAAACTTGTAAGAATTTGCCAAGAACAGGAATAGTACAACACTTTGCCCAAGTTTTGTTAACTTTCTTTTTATTTTGTCTCATTAGAACAAAATGCATTTTGACCTATTGAATGTAGGTTTACACCATGTTTATGTATCTGAAATCCAGCCCCCATATATATACTCATTGTTGAGATGTAATGTGTTTGTCATTTGTTTGTGTTAGCTAGTTTTGTCAACTATGGTTGTGTCTTTGTATAATTAGTGACTTGAGTTAATTTATGTATTGCATGTAGGCCACTTGTTAGCTTATTAATAGTGCAAGGGTGAGGTTTATAGCATGTGTGGTCTATTGAAATCAGTGAGCTAGTGTGTAAGAAATAGAGTTGTGTTCTAGAGAAAAGTAACTCAGTTTACTCCCCTATTTTTGCCCCTACATTTTATGTTGCCTCTATAATATCACTTGCTTGAGTGCTATCAAGAAAAAATTAGTTGTTGAACATGGCAACATTTTCTGGTACTAGAGCCTAGTTCATACCAGAAAATCTGATGCTACGAATCGAAGCTAAAATCAGCCATGAGTAGATCTCTTCGTATGAGTACCATGGAGAGCCTAGTTCATACAAGCTAAAATCAGTCATTATGAAGAGATCTACTCATGGCAAAGGGGTAAATGTACTTTGCCACCCTTTACTTAAGGTCGGTTGCAGTATGACCCCTCTTCTAAAAAAAAATTGAACTAAACCTCCCTCCACTCATCAAAACTGTGCAAAATTGGCAGTTTCCATCCAAGTTAACATAGTTCTTGGGCGGGAAATGTTTGGCGTCCAGAACCTATAATTTTATGACAAAACTACCCTTTGACCTAATAAAATATTAAAGACTTGCAAAAAATTACCAAAAAAACCACCAATTTCATTCCACTCCAGTTGCAAAAGCTTGAAAATTTGAAAAAAGTGACCATTTTCATTTTACTCATTTGCAAACCTTCCTCAACAGCAACACAAAAAACAAAAACAAAAAATTGAAATTTTAGATTTTAATGTTTAAAAATCAGTGGGTATAACCCGAACCCATACCTGACCCCCACCCGCCATTTTCCTCATAGTCACATACCAACCCAAACTATACCCGACCCGATCCATGCCCACCCGACCCGATCCGACCAAGCCCTTCCCAAACCCTAATTTCCCCCCACAGAAAACCCTAATCTCAAATCACCCCCGCGCCACCAACCTTCCTTTGGCATCAGCAGCCAACCTCCCCTCCGTCAACGACGTCGATTGCCCCTCATCTCTCTTCCTTCCTTTTCTCTCCCTTGCCTTCCGCTACCGCAACAGCTGAGCTCTCCGCCGGCAGCCCCCTCCCCCTAATCGGCGACGCCAACCCTATTTTCTTAAGCATGACAACAATGTAAGGTTGTGGACTATGACTATAAACCCAGCAAACCCCCATGGCAAATACAAACGGGTCACAACCACATTTTGTACTTGAGTTTGATGGTAAAAGTTATGATTTTTGGCATGTGAAAATGAAGACCCTTTTCAGATCTATGAGGCTCTGGGATTTGGTAGAAAATTTGTATGCAAACCCCAAATTGGTATAGAGTTTATCAGTTTCTCAAAGAAAGCAATTGGAGGAAAATAGACAGAGATGCAAATGCACTTTATACAATCCAGAGAGGGTTGGCCAAATCCATTTTTCCAGGGATTATTAGAGCTACAAAAGCAAAGGAGGCTTGGAATATTCTTGAAGATGAGTACCATGAAGATGCTAATGTAAGAGCAATAAATCTTCTAACTCTCAGAAGAGATCTTAAAAATATGAAAATGACCGAAAAATGAAACGTTGGCTGGGTTTCTACAAGATGTATGGATTTAGTTAATCAAATGAAGACACATCTATACTACTTATAAAAGTATGAATCTTGCAAATCATTTTCTTTCATTTTTGCCTTTCGTTAATCACTCTAATAAGAATTCTACCCTTAAATATTATTATTATCCTAACCTTTCATAAATACTATTATTAATTACTAATTTTGTAATCATTTTCGGTTTTGCCCTCCGTTAGTTATTCCAATAATCACTGTACCATTCCCTCATTAATTTTTGTATAATGCATTTAATGAACATTAGATCGTAAATTTAATCTAAACCTACATTTACACATTGGAAAACATAATGTGTGGCTGCGAAAAACATATATATATATATATATATATATATATATATATATATATATATATATATATATATATATATATATGTATGTATGTGTGTGTATGCTCGTGCGCGCATGTGTCTACCTATAAAAGTATGAATGTTGTAAATTATTTTTGAACAATTATGTCCTTCGTTAATTACGTCAATTACATTCTTATCCTTCTTTTATTACTCCCTTTTAAGTTTTGATAAAATGGAAAGAACATTGGGTAATGAATCTTATTCTATATATTAAAAAATGAAAAGTGTGATGAAAAAGAGTAACAAAACTAAGAAATTCTTTATTATTCTCTTTTAAATTTGGTTAAAATAAAATAAACATTAGCTATTGAACTGGTTAATGAGAACTGTGATCTTTTTCCTTGCATTTTTAGGCTAGCTAACAATTAACCAATTTAAACACTAAAAAACAAAGTAAAGAAACTGAAATACGTGAAAAATCAATTAAGAAACAAAAAATTGTTGAAAAAACAAAAACAGGAAAAAAACAAAAAATGGTTAAATATGCATAAAAACGAAAAATGGTTAAATATACATAAAAACAAGGCTTATATATGGTGTCAATTTGAGTTAAAAATATGTTCAGTTATTGTAGTTGAAGACCGATGTTTTGTATTTCTTATTGATGAAATGCAAAGCACATTGTCTTGAAAATTATAAATCTTAATAATAAACAAATTTAACATATTACAAAAACAAAGAAGTAGATTTATTCTTTTAATTTCTCCAATTACTTTTATTTTCAGCGGTACCATCAAACATTTATTCAATCCAGAAGCTTACAAAGAATATTTTCAAACATTAAACTGATTACAATTGCGAAGATCAAATATACATTTCTTCTAAAACAAGTCACAAAAAAATAAGAACATAATTGAATTACATTATTTTGATCCCAAAAAAGATAATAATATCACCTTAAACATTACTCTTGACTATATCTATGTTCAACGCAAGATACATTGATAGACGAATTGGTGAAAAAATTCGGATTTGTTTGCCGAAAAGATTTGACCCTAAAGCGGTTGTTATTGAAGAAACAAGATACATTGAGAAGTTGAGTGTTCAAGATTTAATGGTCTCATTGAAATCTTACGAGTAAAGGTTGTTACGTCATTCCGAAAAAGCAATTGAAAGTGCTTTTCAATCTAAGGTCAATGTGAATCCCACAAATTAATTGAAGTAAAGAAGTTTTTAAATCAAGAACAAAGATGTAATCAAACCCCAAGAAGTTCCCTTCAAAGAAGATTTGCAAGAGGAAGAAATGGAAACAAAAGAGGATGATTTGGAAAAGGGAGAGGAAGAGGCAAAAATTATTTTGATAGAAATGGTAATGATGAATGTAGTTCAAGGAAGTGTCACATTTGTGAAAAGAACAGTCATTTGACAAAAGATTGTTGGTTGAAAGGAAAGCCAAGATGTCACAATTTTAGTGGCTTTGGGCATGTCAAAAGGAATTGTAAAGTCACAAATAATTAGAAAGCAAACACTACAAGAAAAAAGGCTTTTAGCGATGGGAAAATCCGTCGCCAAAAAAATTAGCGACGGATTCACCGTCGCTAAAAGTCCTTTGTATAAAAGCCCGTCACTAATAGTTTAGCGACCGAATTTTTTAAATCCGTCGCTAAATATGTAATTATTTACGACGGATTTATTTGTAATTCGCGACGGAATATCCGTTGCTAATTATATTTTTAGTATTTTAATTAATTTTATTTTTGTCAAATTAGCGACGGAATAATATTTTAGAGACGGAATATTCCGTCGCTAAAAAGCTTATTTAGCGACGGAATATTCCGTCGCTAAATAACTTTTGTATGAATACTTTTAGCAACGGAATTAATCCGTCGCCAAAAGTCAAAATTTTTTTGATTTTTTTTTCAATTACCCAGACCTGTAATACAATTTTCAATTCTCAACAACAACGCGCAATAATCAATACACAAAGAAATATATATAATCAATTATAAAAAATGTTTATTATAAAAAAGACTCATTATGTACAAGCCGGGAACCGGATACAGCCGGTTAGGGGAGGGGAGAAGAGTACAAGCCGGGCGCGGGAGGGGGGAAGCTAGGAACGGGCACGAGAAGGGGCTCATCAGGGGTTGCCGAGTCCCGGATCTGGATCCTGCTGATCCGGGGCCGGCTCGGCATGTCCAGCAGTGCCCTGCTCCCTGATCATCCTCACACCACTGTAGCAATGCGCTGGATCTCCTCGTCGTCCAACTGAGGCTGAGGAGCCGGTGTCTGTGGAGGGGCAGCAGGGGGTGAGGACGCTCCTATCACGGCACGAGCAGTCGTGCTAGGCAGGCCGCGTATGCGGCCTTTCGGCCGATTCACGACCTCCGGCGTATCCAGCCATCGCTTCAACCCCCCAGTACTCGCAGCCGTACTAGTGGACGCTGATGGCTGTCCGGACTGCTGCTCGGACCCCCTTAGCTGTTCATACGAGGCCTGCAAAAATAGTGGTTTAACGATATGTTAGGGCATTAATTAACGAAACAGACATTGAGGATAGAAAGAAAAAACATTAACAACTTAAACAAATTGACTCACATCGATCCGCCGGGCAATATCTGAAATATAGTCGCCCGCCCGGTGCGCCTCGTCCTTGTCCTTCTTCCGCACGTGCGTCTGATTATAGGTCAGAGCTATGACCTCATCCTCCTCCAGATCCGGGTGCTCGACCGCGTTCATGTGTCGGACGATGTCGTGTGGCACCGACCCCCCCGTGTGCGTCGGATCTCTGTTCTGTCTGTTCTCGGCCCCGCTCTTACTCTTGGCGTCCCAACCTGGATCCGCAGCCCACCGATCTATCATCTCCCCCCATACACGGTGAGATATCCAATGTGGGGGATATCTCGTCATCTCCGTCATCGGGGCACCCTCGGGCAGCATCTTCTTCGCCCGGTCCCGTGCGTCGTGGAGCCATCGGCGGTAATTCTTGCCGATGTAGGCAAAAAAGGCCTGCTGCCCCAGTGCCTGCTGCTGAGGCGTGTCAAACGTGAACCCCTCCTGTAAGGCATTCAATAACACAAATTAACAACATAAAACAAACTGTAATTAAACATTTACTAACGCTGAAAAAAATACTTCACCGTACCAGCCACTCCTCCCATAGGGCCTCCCTCGCAGCGGCATCCCAGTCCTTCCAGTACAGGCGTGGCTCGAAGAATCGGCCCTTCACAAGAACGCCGATCTTCGTCCTCGCCTGATTCTCCAGGATCCTGCCAAAGAAGTAAATAAATAAATTAATACAGTTCAAATATAAATTAACACCCCAAAATTTTAAATATAAGGCATGAGGTGATATTTTTAGTACTTACAGGCCCTCCTGCGTGAGCGTAACTCTCTGTTTACGCTGGGGGTCGATGCGTACCCCGCGTGTCGGACCACGGCCTCGTCGAGATCCTACAAAACACAGACATTAATACAGTTCAAATATACTTTAAATATAAGGCTAGCAAAAATGTACTAAACACCGTTATCAACTATACCTGAGGTAGAACCCACGGAAGATGGAGAATGCACGCGCGTGTGGGATGAATCTGCGTCGGGCTGGGGCGACGGCTGGGGCTGGGGCCCCATCTGCTGTCCGCGATCACTCTGTGCCTCGTCATCAGTAGGCAATGACGAGGTGGGACCCACCGGGGAGGAAGCAGCTCGGCGTCCAGCCCGGCCACGAATAGCCCGTATCCTATCCATATCTGACTTCATATAGATAAATTACAAAGACATTAACACGTTAAAAATAATAATTTGGCAGAAATCATCATCGGCACTATATATATATATATATATATATATATATATATATATATATATATATATATATATAACGGATGTGCAAAAACACATCAATAAACACCAAGTTCTAAAATGTTACTACATTTTTCCCGTGATGTTACAACATTACAAGTCAATCATTTTCAGTTTGCGAATCATCTTCATCACTTTTCTCGTCGTCCTCTTCTTCGTGGGACTCGTCGTCCTCTTCATCTTCTAATTCATCCTCTTCATCAGTAGACTCGGTCACATCATCTCCAACACTTTTCACGTCTTCCGCGTCATCATCTACGACTTCTTCTCCTACAAGAAGTGTTGTTGGAAGAGGAAGATCGTCCTCCTCGTTGTTGACCTCAACAGGGAACAAGACACGTGGTTGGTCGGCTTGAAAGGAGTCTAGCTCACTGTCATATGTCACGGGCAATTTCTTGGACTTGATAATTGTATACCAATGAGATTTGGGATTGGCGACGTCCTCCGCGTAAAAGACTTGTACAGCTTGACTAGCAAACACAAAGGGCTCGTCTGATGCAAGTCTTGACTTGACATTGACATCTACAATCCCTTGAGAGCTAACACGGATTCCTCTACTGCATGTGACATCGAACCACGTACACTTGAACATTACCAGGTGATTTTGGGAACCCAGATATGTTAGCTCAACAATCTCATCTAGCTCTCCGTAAAAGTCCATGCAATTCTCAGCATAACAGTCGCCGTTGACCAAGACTCCACTGTTTTGGGTTTGTTTTGTTCGGTCATCATCTTTTACGTTAAACCTAAACCCGTTGATGATATAGCCTCCGTAACAGGATGTTTGTTCTTTAGGGCCTTCAGCTAGAATTTCAAGCAGGAGGCCACTGGGTTATGTCAGGGCTAATTAATGTTAATGAGGGCTAGTTTCGGATAATTATAGCTAATTAGGGTTGATTAGGACTAATTAGGGTTATTTAGTTCTAATTAGGGTTTAATTGTGCTAAGTAGTGCTGATTAGTCATAATTAGGGCTAATTAGGCTTAATTGGGTTATGTCAGGGCTAATTAATGTTAATGAGGGCTAGTTTCAGATAATTATAGCTAATTAGGGTTGATTATGACTAATTAGGGTTATTTAGTTCTAATTAGGGTTTAATTATGCCGAGTAGTGCTGATTAGTCATAATTAGGGCTAATTAGGCTTAATTGGATTATGTCAGGGCTAATTAATGTTAATGAGAGCTAGTTTTGGATAATTATAGCTAATTAGGGTTGATTAGGACTAATTAGGGTTATTTAGTCCTAATTAGGGTTTAATTGTGCCGAGTAGTGTTGATTAGTCCTAACTAGCGCTAAAAATATCGCATTAACCTAACTAACCTAAATTTAATGCACATTCAACAATCTCAGTTCTGACACCTCATATAGGGTGTCGATATGGTGTCCGATACGTGTCTGACACCTCCGGACATGTGTCTGACACATACCGACACGTGTCCGACACCTCCGGACACGTGTCTGACGCCCACCGACACGCACCTCCAGACACATTGACATACATTAATTTATTTTTTAAATGTCGGACACCGTCGATCAGACGTGGTGTCCATGTCTGCGCTAACTAACAGGTATCTCAATCCAATTAGGTCTCTCATCCTCCGTCAACAATCTCAATTCTCAATTATCAAATGCTCAATGCAATAAAAATTAACAAAGATCACACATTCATTCCAATTGGGTCCCATCCTCTTTCAATAATCTTAATATCTCAAATACTCAATGCATAATTAACAATCTAAAATCATCAATTAACAACCTAAAATCATCAATTAATAATTGCAATTACTTCAAATGCACAGCTAATAACCTAAAATCATCAATTAACAACTTAAAATCACTTATCAATAATCACAATTCTCAAATGCACAATTAACAACCTAAAATTATCAAACAAATTATCAATGTTCAAATGGGAAAAAATTGTTCAAAATGCACATATCCGATGCGCTTGAATTATTTCAATTTAGGGTTTGATTGTATTAGGGCATTCAATTTAGCGTTCAATTATAGAAATTTAGGGTTCAATTAGGGGGTTATATTGATTCAATTTAGGGTTTGGTTGATTTGTGGCATTCAATTTAGGGTTCAATTAGGGGGTTCAATTATTTCAATTTAGGGTTCGGTTGGATCAGGGCATTCAATTAATTTAATTTAGGGTTCAATTCGATTAGGGCATTCAATTTAGGATTTAATTATGGTTCAATTACTTCAATTTAGGGTTCAATTAGGGGGTTCTATTAGTTCAATTTAGGGTTCGGTTGATTTGGGGCATTCAATTTATGGTTCAATTAGTTCAATTTAGGTATATGGGTATGTTTGCACCCGCTGAGTTAATTATGCTATGTTTAGTATAGTATGAATTAGTTAGTGATGATGGAAGATCAGATTATGTTTCTCGGTTCTGACTGAGCATCTTCGTCCAAGATTTAGGGTTTAGGTATATGGGTATGTTTGCATAGTTTACGTATTATTCCACCACAACACTAACACCAATAAAAAAAAACTCACCCATAAATAGGGCCAGCACATATGTATTTTTATTGAGAAGATTATTATGATCTCAGCAAAAGGTAAGAGTTATCAAATTGCATAGCAATTATAATTGGTAGGATTAAGGTGAATCGGAACATACCTTTGTCGCCGATTGCTCCGCCGGTGGTGAAGATCAAAGAAGATTGGGATTTGGGAGCTTGTGGCCTGTTAGCGCTGGTGGACTGGTGGAGTGACCGGAGGACGGAGGTCTTCAGAATTCAGACCGGTGCTACCGGTGCAGGGGTCACCGTGAGGCCATCTGTCGATTTGTGCTTCGCCAGAGTGAGGCACGACGGCGGTGTTGGTGGTGCGGCGATAGTGGAGGCTTGGTGGCGCTGCGAGGGGAGGATGAGGTGTTGCCGGCGGTGGGGCACTGTGGAGATGAGAACGGCAGTGGAGGTGGGGCATCGTGGGATCACCGGCGGTGAGAACTCAAAATTTTTGAAGAGAGAAATGGGGAGAAAGAAAACCAGATCGGGGGGATTTATTAAACACTTTTAGCGACGGAATGAATCCGTCACTAAAATTCCGTCGATGAAGGTCGCACTTTTACCGACAGATGTTTTAGCGACGGAGTTATGCCGTCGCTAAAAGTGTATTATTAAACCCTTGGAAATAAAAAAAATTCTAAAAAAATTTTAGCGACTGAATCCGTCGCTAACAGACCGCGGCAAAATTCCGTCGCTAAAAACTTTTTGCGGCGTCTGATTCCGACGCTAATAGTATTTAACGACGGAAGTTTTATCGACGATACTTTCCGTCGATGAAAGATGATTTAGCGACGGAATAACTTCCGTCACTGAAAATCAGTGGCAAAAGGCCTCTTTTCTTGTAGTGAAAGTGTGCCACAGAAAGTAATGATGAAGAGAACATGTTATATGCTTGTCAAAGTATCATGGAGCAAAAAAAATGATGTTTGTTTCTGGATAGTGATTGTAGCAATCATATGGCAGGAGATAAGAATGCTTTCTTAGACATGGACAACACTTTTAAGTCCCACGTGGACCTAGGAAATGATTCTTTGGTTGAAGCAAAAGGCAAAGGAACAATTGGCATTCAAACTAATGAAGGTAACAGATTTATTAGGGATGTTCTACTTGTTCCAAAGCTTGATAATCAAAATCTGTTGAGTGTTGTACAACTTTTGGAACAGATGTTGTTGGAGATGGATGCACTATTTATAATAGTGGAAAGCCAAGAAAGGTGGTGAAAAAGATTAAAAAAAATGCAGAATAAAGAATCTTTCCGTTTACTTTGAAATACATGAGAGGTGTTGCTTTGAAGGTAGAAATCAAGGATGAGTCATGGTTTTAGCATCGAAGATTTCGGCACTTTGTCTCAGTAGGGAAAGGTGTATGATTTGCCTACCATTGAAGACAAGCATGATGTTTGTCAAGGATCTGCTCTCGGGAAGCATCATCACCAACCTTTCTCAAAATAGGTGGCATGAAGGGCTAAGGAGAAATTGGAGTTGGTGCATACGGTTGTGTGTGACCCTATGCGTACTCCCTCTCATACATAAAATAGTACTTCATCTTGTTTATTCATGATTATACTCGCATGAC
The DNA here is from genome assembly GCA_033070095.1 of Escallonia herrerae. Classification (NCBI taxonomy): domain Eukaryota; kingdom Viridiplantae; phylum Streptophyta; class Magnoliopsida; order Escalloniales; family Escalloniaceae; genus Escallonia; species Escallonia herrerae. The sequence continues at coordinate 101,599 of JAVXUP010002348.1, read as the reverse complement.
GTGGATTTATTTCATGAGACAAAAATCTGAAGTTTGTAGTATTTTTAAGAAATTCAAATGTCTCGTTGAAAAGCAAAGTGGTTGCTTTATAAAGAAATTGAGAAGTGACAGGGCAAAATAGAATAATTCAAGTGAGTTCGATAAATCTTGTGAAGATGAAGGAGTAAAAAAACAGCTCAGGGTTGGTATACACCGTAACAAAATGGAGTTTTAGAGAGGACAAACCAAACCGTGTTAGAAATGGCTAAATCCATGATTTATGAAAAGGGATTGCCAAAACGATTATGAGAAAAAGCTTCTTATAATGCTGTGTATTTAATTAATAGGTTCCCAATAAAGGCCTTATGTAACAAGACTCCATTTGAAGCTTGGAGTGAGAGAAAGCCTTCCGTAAGAGATCTTAAAGTTTTTGATTGCGTGTGTCATGCTCGAGTTCCAAAAGAAAGAAGATACAAGTTGGATGAAACAAGCGAGAAATGTATCTTTGTTGGGTATAGCTTGAAATCAAAAGGCTATAGGTTTTATAGCTTGAAGACTAACAACATTGTTATAACCCGAGATTTCTTATTTGATGAAAATGCACATTGGAATTGGGAGGACAACAGTATTGAGAAAAATGGACGACTAATGAAGTTTGTAAATCAATTTCAGGCAATAAAAAGGAAGGAGATGATGAAATGAACCAAGAGGAGCCAAGTGGAGATTCACCAAGATCATCAAGTTCAAATCTAAACTCAAGCACCTTATCCCCGAATGTTTTGAGAAAAGCAAAAGTGAGCCGATTTTGTATGTGAAGAATGAAGGACGTCAAGTATCCTTATTGTTTCATTTTATGTCGATGATTTGTTATTTGCCAGAAACAATGAGAAAATAATGAAAGATTTCAAAAAGGAAATGATGTTATGATATGAAATTAGTGACATAGGGCCGCGTCATCATTTTCTTGGCATGGAGATTTCTCAAGATGAGAAATGTGAGTTTATTTCTCAAAAGAATTGTACTGAAAATATATTGAAGAAGTTTCAGATGTGTGGATGAAATCCAAAGGACACACCACTTGTAGTTAATGAGAAATTAAAAAAAGAAGATGGTGGAAAGAAAGTAGATACAAGTGTCTATAGAAGTTTGGTTGGAAACTTATTATACCTCATCGTAACAAGGCCCAACATCATGTTCGCGACAAGTTTGTTATCAGGATTTATGTACAACTCCAACCATTTTCACTAGGAGTGAAAAGGGTGCTAAGATACATTTAAGGCATGATTGATCCTGGAAACAACAAACGAGTATTTCAAAAATTCTGATTTGAATCTGTTTGACTTTTGTGTGTTTGGGGTGGTTGTGTGGATTTTATGAAGAACACGTCCGGCTACTATTTTTCACTCACTTCCGAAATGTTTTCATAGGTGTTGAAGAAGCAACAATCGGTTGCTTAATCTTTTACTGAAGCTGAGTATGTTTCAGCATCATTGGCGACTTCTCAATCTATTTTGTGGCAGAGAATTGTAGAGGATGTTGGAGAGAAACAAGAAGGAGGCACAGCTATTTTGTGACGATAGATCAACCATAGTTATGGCGAAAAATCCAGTTTACCACAGTCGAACCAAAAACATTTCTATCAAACACCGCTGCATAAGAGAAGCAATTGATGATGCAGAAATTAAACTCGAGTTTTTCATGTCAGAGGAGCAAGTGGCTGACATTTTCACCAAGGCACTTCCAAGAGAGAAGTTCTAGAAATTTAGAGAAACACTTGGAGTCAAAAGACACCACATAGAGGGGGAGAATGTTGAATGTAATGTGTTGTCATTTGTTTGAGTTAGCTAGTTTTGCTAACTATGGTTGTGTCTTTATGTATTTAGTGACTTGAGTTATTGCTTGTAGGACTAGTTAGCTTACTACCGATGCAAGGGTGAGGCTTTAGCATGTGGGGTCTACTAAAATCAGTGTGTTAGAGGGTAAGAATTAGAGCTGTGTTCTAGAGAAAACAACTCAGTTTACTCCCCTATTTTGGCCCCTATAATATGCTGAAATGCATATCTATTTTGCCTCTATAATATCACTTGCTTGAGTGTTATAAAGCTGAAATTAGTTCCAGAACAAGCCATGATTCATAAATAGTTTGAGCCATTAATAAGTAAAAACTTTTTGTCTTGTTAACTCTTGGTGTTATCAAAGTGCTGAATCCACACTTTGTTGAGGTGCGCTTGTCGATTAACGTTCATTTTGATGAGATGGAAAATTACTCTAATCCAAGAAGTATAAAGAATTTGCTACAGAACTTGATAAAAATAGAAGTGCAAATATATGTGATTTGTTTCATCCTTGGCAAGGGAATGAGTGTTTAATAGATGTCGTTCACATACATAGTTCAAGTCCCCACCCACACTACTGTCAAGAGGAATAGTTTTTCTTTAATCTTATTCTAGCTAGAAGAGAGTACTTAAACTGAAGAAAAAGATGAAGAGTGCAGTGGCATCCAAAGGCTTACATCTTTTTTTATGTTTACATTAGCTTCCGAGTTACAGATAACCTATAATCTGGCGGATAAAAGTGAGAAAGAAGCTAACAGACTAACATAAATTTCAAAATCACTCTTATCCAATTACGTTAACACTTTTTTTCAGTTGAACATACTGAATTGAAGGAGCAATGACGCGTCCAACTTGAACTTGAAAAGAAAATATCAGCCAAAGAGCCCCTGAATAGCAAGTTCATTGAAGTTGTTGCTTCCTTGTATGAAAGTAGTCCTATCCTATACGTAAGCCAATGATTCTTATGAAGCAGATCTACCGATAAATCACCCAGAATGGCCATTCTAACGAGAAACAAGTAGATTAAGAACTCCACACACAAGGTGCATTTTATTAAAACTTAAAGATATGAAGATTGTTAAATAATATATTAGATTCTGCACCAAGTAATGAAGAAGAGAATTGAAAAAATAATAACAGAAAACAAAGGCATACAAGACACAAGGTTTATGTGGTTCGGTAAAAACCTACTCCACGGTGGTAGCAACGATTTCATTATGCTTGTTAATGGAGATTACAGATCTCTGTCTCTTTCAACAAATCTTCTCAAAGAATGTCTCTTCTCTCTTGTCTTTAAATACAATACAAGACAACTTATATATATTTAGAGATAAGTAGTGACCTTCTGTAAATAACAAATGTGAGACAAGACGACTTATATACTTAGGACCAAGTCACGATTTATTCTGAATAACAAATGTGGGACACCCGCACATTTCGGGTTTTTTTATCCAAGACAAATTATCACAAAGATTGATAGAGACTTAGAAACACTGTCGAAGAGAGACAAAGAAGCAAAGAAGCAAAGAAGAATATCTATTTTATAGATATGGAAGCACTTGTTTAGGTTTCAGTTATTTTTTTAAACTCGTAGACCAAAATCTGTTGGGTGCCCTTACAAATAAAGACTATTTTTTTCAACCCCTTTGTCACAATAAGAGCACCCTTCATTATCTTCATAACTCCACCTAAAGCCCGATAGCTACAACCATTAGAGTTAAATGTACCCAAAGAAATTAGATTTTTCCTCTGTTCTGGAACATGCCAAACATCAGTCAAAGTTCTCACAATAACATTATGCATCCTAATCTGAATTGAACATATCCCAACCACTTTACATGCGACATCATTTCCTTTAAGAACTTTACCACCATCAACTAAGCGATAAGTGAAAAACCAGTCCCTACTGGGACACATGTGATAGGAGCAACCTGTATCCAGAATTTACCCTCCATTTGAGGAACTGTAGTAATTGAGAGATCATCCACACCATCAAAATTATCTTCTACTACTCTAGTATCAGCTGTCTTAGAATTATTCTTTTTCTTCCCTTTATGCTTAGGACAGTCCTTTCTATAATGCCATTCCTTGTGACAACGGTAGCATTTGAATTTTCTGATCTTTGACTGAGACCTCGATCTTCTTTTATTTCTATATCCAGCATGGTCAGTGCTTTGGCCTCAAGCCATCAGACCATCACCATGTTCTGTTTTCTTGTTTTCTGAAACCTTCTTCCTTAATTCATGAGGATTTATCATAGCCTTAACCTTCTCCATGGAGATACTGTCCTTCCCATATAATAAGGTAGTAACAAGATGTTCATATGATGGAGGTAAAAAACACAGCAACAGTAAATCATTATCCTCATCTTCAATTTTGATATCAATATTTTGCAGGGTATAATATTACCTTGTTATATTCATCAAGTTGATTACTCATCGATGTACCTTCTTTCATCCGAAGAATATACAACCGTTGTTTAAAATATAGGTGATTTATCGAAGACTTCATCGTGTACAAGCTCTCCGATTTCAGCCACAATCCAGTTGCATTCGTTTCTTGAGAAACCTTTCACAACATGTTGTTTGCTAAACATAGCAAGAGGGCACTGTGGGCTCTCTCCAACATGTCTTCTTGTTCATCAGCAGACATCTTCTCAAGAAGCCCTTGATTCTTTTTTGACGCTTTCAACAACCTTTACTGAATGAGAACAACATGCACCTTCATCCTCTAAAAGTTGAAATCGTTCGATCATCAAATTTCTCCATAGTTCGTCGAATTATTTGGCACCATTGCAAGGTGGTTTTAATCTATTGTGAACATCAACTCTGATACCACTTGCTAAATGATGTACTAGATTCTGCACCAAGCAATGAAGAAGAGAATCGAAAAAACAATAATAGAAAACAAAGGCACACAAGACACAAGATTTACGTGGTTTGGCGAAAACCTACTCCACGGTGGTAACAGCGATTTCACTATGCTTGTTAATGGAGATTACATATCTCTGTCTCACTCAACAAACCCTCTCAGAAAATGACTCTTCTTTCTTGTCCTTAAACACAATACAAGACAATTTATATATACTTAGAGATAAGTAGTGACCTTCAAACCAATGTAGGACAATACGACTTATATACTTAGGGCCAAGTCGCGATTTATTCTAAATAACTGATGTAGACACCTACATATTTTGGATTTATTATCCAAGACAAATTATCACAAAGATTGAGAGAGACGTAGAAACACTGTTGAAGAGAGAGACAAAAAAGCAAAGAATTTTATCTGTTTATAGATATGGATGCACTTGTTTAGGTTTCTTTTTTTTTAACTCGTAGACCGAATCTGTTGGGTGCCCTTCCACATAGATATGTACAAGTAGCTACAGCAAATTTTTCCATTTTTGTTCAGGAAATCTTATCAGACTGCCATCCCTATATACCATCCCATACAGAGAAAATGCAAAGTAAAATGGGCACTTGGTTAACACCAAAGCATACTTTTATTGATATAGAAACACTTTTATACAAGAAGGGTACAAGTAAGAACACTTAAATACTTGATCTAGTAACGCACTAGGTGAGTACTTGTACTCACAATAGTGAAACCATAATTGACCATCAACTCACGTGTAGAAGACCCATTTTGCTTGTATGCCGAAATGAAGACCACAGTCTCCTTTGATACTACGCTCAAGTCGCTGGTGCAATGTTCAAGAAGGATCAAAATGAACGTCAAGGAAGGTTCAAGATACTCCCTTTGGTGCAATGAATTACAAGAGAAATAAAGAGGATGTGAGAAGATTCTAGGTTCTTTGGAACGCGAAAAGGCAATGAGGAGATAAGAAGATGATAGAGTGGTAGAAAGGAATCTAGAGATCGTAAATTCTAGAGAAGGAGAGGTGGTTTTGTTGTTTTTAACACTCACCCTCAAAACTGACTCCATCACTCCTGAGTAGTCATTCCAAACTATTCAAGAAAATATAAGAGCTTTGTACTATTTAGTCCATCAGTAAATCGATCTATGAGTTGCTCATTTGCTCGAATTGTAGCAATCATCATTTCTCCTTGTAAAATGAACTTTCTCTTGGATATAGTGGTAATGTACCTCCATATATTCAGTTTATACATGGAATACTGAATCTTTGCAAACATGTTTTAAAAAAAAAATAATATCACAGCATACTAAACTGATTAAGGTAAGTGTATTAAGAGTTGTATTAGCCACAAACACTCCAGAGCTACCATATGTGTTGCTTGATATTCTGCCTCGATTGTTTACAGTGACACGGTGGGTTGTCTCTTACTGCATTGAGAGACACTTCTGAACCAAGACTGAACACATAACCCATGTGGTTGATCAGCGTGTATCATGATCTCTGGCACAGTCAGCATCACAATACCTGACCATCTCACATGTTTCACCTCTTCTAGTCAATAGAACGTAATCAATAGTAGCTTTACCATGCCTTATGATAGAACCATTCAATGTGAGGTTTCTTTGGTGTTTGAATGAATCAACTTCCTACTCCAACTGCAAATTTGACATTAGACCAATACAAGAAAATATGTATTTTGCGACGGATTTTTTGCGACGAAAGGCATTTCGTCGTTAAAAAGGTCTTTAAGCGATGGAAGATCCCGTCGTTAAAAGTCCGTCGTTTAATACTATTACCGACGACAGAAGACACCGTCGGTATAAGTATTTGCAGACGGACTTTAAATGATGGACTTGTAGCTACAAAATTACAGTCGCTAAATACTTTTTAGAAAATTAGTATTTTTTGAGGGTTTTTTTAAATTATTTAAGCGACAGAATGAAACTGTCGCTAAAAATTCTGTCAGTAAAAGTCTTTATAATAAGATCTTCACGGACGGATTTTTAGCGACGGTGTTATTCCGTCGCTAAAGATCCAATTTATAACCAGATCTGGTTTCTTTCTCTCACCCCGTTTCTCTCTCTGAAATTCTTCTATCACCCACCCACCGCCGTTCTCACCTTCGGCGACCCCTCTCGACAGCGACCTACCTCCGGCGACACCCCCGTCCCCCACCCGATGCCGCGCCACCAAGCCTTCCACTGTCGCCACGCCACAAAGCCCTCCACTGTCGCCCCGCCATGAAGCCCACCACTGCTGCCGCACCACCAACGCCGCCGTCATCGTACCCACCTCGAGATCTGTACGTCCATTGCCCTAAATTAATCTCGTTGTTTATTTTTCAAAGTTGATTATCAAGCATTTGGCCATAATCACACTTCTGCTTGTATAAGCTCTTCTGAATTTCAATGTACGTGCATAAAACATTCGAATTTGTCTTCTCTGCCATGTATAAGCTGAATTTGTTATTAATTTGGACGTTTGGCCATTATTTTGTCTTCTGAATTTGTTGATTATGAAGCATTATTCGAGTAAAAATACTAGTAAAAATATAATTCGAGTAAAAATACCAGTATACCTCAACTTGTTTAAATCCTGGAGGACAGATTTACTGATTGCAGGGTCAATTTCCCCAATCTTAAGGTCAAAGTCACTTTGCAGGACTTTCATGTCTTCCTCTGGGATAAACTGAAGGCCACCGCTCGCACTTCGTGCCATTGCAGCACTTAGTGCGCCGTTACAAGCCGTTTCTAGTTGAGCCCCACTCCAACCGACGGTTCTTGAAGCTATCCAGATGAAGTTATCGAACCCTAAATTGAATTAATTGAACCCTAAATTGAATGCCCCAATTCAACCGAATGCTAAATTTGACTCATAGAACCTCCTAATTGAACCCTAATTAAACCTAAATTAAATGTCCTAATCAAATTGAACCCTAAATTGAACTTATTGAACCCTCTAATTGAACCATAAATTGAATACTCTAATCCAACCGAACCCTAAATTGAACTTATTGAACCCCCTAATTGAACCCTAAATTGAATGCCTCAATTCAACGGAACACTAAATTGAAGTAATTGAACCCCCTAATTGAACCCTAAATTGAAGTAATTGAACCCTAATTAAACCCTAAATTGAATGCTCTAATCGAATCGAACCCTAAATTAAAATAATTAAACCCCTAATTGAATGTCATAATCCAATCAAATCCTAAATTGAACTAATTGAACCCTAATTGAATACCCCAATTCAACCGAACCCTAAATTGAACTAATAGAACCCCCTAATTAAATCCTAAATTAAATGCCTTAATCGAATCGAACCCTAAATTGAAATAATTCAAGCGTAATATCATATATGTGCATTTTGAATCATTTTTCCAATTTCAACATTGATCATTTGTTTGATAATTTTAGGTTATTAATTGTGCATTTGAGAATTGTGATTATTGATCGATGATTTTAGGTTGTTAATTGATGATTTTAGGTTATTAGTTGTGCATTTGAAGTAATTGAGATTAATAATTTATGATTTTAGGTTGTTAATTGATGATTAGATTGTTAATCGTGTATTGAGCATTTGAGATTGTTGACGAAGGATGGGACCCAATTGGATTGAATGTGTGATTTTTATTAATTTTTATTGCATTGAGCATTTGAGAATTGAGATTGTTGACGGAGGATGAGACCCAATTTGATTGAGATACCTGTTAGTTAGCGCAGACACGGACACCACGTCTGATCAACGGTGTCCGACATTTTAAAAATAAATCAACGTATGTCGATGTGTCCAGAGGTGCGTGTCGGTGGGTGTCGAACACGTGTCCTGTGGCGTCAGACACGTGTCGGTATGTGTTGGACAAGTGTCGGTAGGTGTCGGACATGTGTCCGAAGGACTAGAACACGTGTCCGTAGGTGTCGTATGTGTCGGACATGTGTCCGACGGTGTCAAACACGTATCGGATACCATATCGACACCCTATATGAGGTGTCAGAATTGAGATTGTTGACTGTGCATTCAATTTAGGTTAATTAGCTTAACGCGACATTTTTAGCATGCACCCCCTGGAATCTTATCGTGGTTCCAACACTAGCTATAATTAGCCCTAATTAGTCCTGATTAACAATATTTTAATAAATCAATTAACCTTAATTAGCTCTAACGAGCCTACTTGCTTTTAATTAACCCTAAGAAACCAATGAAAATCAAATTAGTTGTAACTACCCCAAATTAGCCCAAATGAATCCAATTACGCGCATATTGATTATAGTTAGCCTAATTAGTCGTAATTAGCACTAACATAACCTAATTAAGCCTAATTAGGACTAATCAACACTACTCGGTACAATTAAATCTTAATTAGGACTAAATAACCCTAATTAGTCCTAATCAACCCTCATTAGCTGTAATTATCCGAAACAAATCCTCATTACAATAATTAGCCCTGACATAAACCAATTAAGCCTAATTAGTCCTAATTAGGACTAATCAATACTGCTCGATACAATTAAACCCTAATTAGGACTAAATAACCCTAATTAGTCCTAATCAACCTTAATTAGCTATAATTATCTGAAACAACTCCTCATTAACAATAATTAGCCCTAATTACGACTAATCAGCACTACTCGGCACAATTAAACTCTAATTAGGACTAAATAACCATACTTAGTCCTAATCAACCCTAATTAGCTATAATTATCCGAAACTACTGCTCAGTAACAATAATTAGCCCTAACATAACCCAATTAAGCCTAATTAGCGCTAATTAGGACTAATCAGCATTACTCGGCACAATTAAACCCTAATTAGGACTAAATAATCCTAATTAGTCCTAATCAACTCTAATTAGCTATAATTAGTCCAAGGTACTCCTCATTAATACTAATTAGCCTTAACATATCTTAATAAATCCTAATTAGATTAATTAAACCCATAACGCTAAACCCTAAACCTTAATACTCGTAATTAACCCTAATAATCCAGTTAGCCTTAATTAGTCCTTGTACATCCCATAATTACTCCATATTGTCCAGAGATGGTTCAATTACTCGTTATTTACAAACCCTGCCTTCTTTATATTAGTTGCTGTTTTTGAGAAGTCCATTGGCAACGAGATGGTTCAACTCGTTGCCAACGAATTCTATTTAAAGTGGAATTGGTAACATATGTAACGATCTTTTTACAATTTTGATATTTCAGAAAGATTCTTGCATATGTTATCAATTTCTGAAAGCATGCATGCATAAAAGCCCTTAGTTCCCGTTCAAAGGTACTCATTACAAAGTAATGCTTTGTAATGAGCCTTTGGATGTCCAGTTTGGACAATTTGAAAAAGCTATGTGTTTATAAAACAGTGTTTCAACTCATGCTATGTGTTCTATGTCGTGGATATTTGGTACACGTTCTCATGTGTTTCTCCGGGTGCATAGTGTTCTAACATCCGTCAAACCTTGCAAGGCAAGGTTAGATGAATGTTAGAACACCTAATCGATGTTGTGTACTTGGAGAAATGCAAGGAAGTGCTGCCGAATTTTTCGTAGACATAGGACTAAGCATGAGTTCTTCACTGTTTTATAAACATGTGCTTTTCTGAACGGGATAGGACCACTACCTATTAGAGAATGGAGGAGAAATATATAGACATGTTGTCACATTCATGCATTCATATTTACATCGACCCTGCCTAATGATTGGTCCTAATTGAAGGTGGTATACAGTACGATAATTCAGTCATCATGTCGATCGATCAAAGTTGGATGAAAAGGAAGAATGCTGAAGATTTTGAGTGTCGCGTTGACGAATTTCTCGACTTCGCTTATGCGCATCCTGCACATGTTGACCTTGATAAGATAAGGTGTCCGTGCGGTAGATGTGAGTTGTTGCATTGGAGAAAAAGAATTGAAGTAAAATGGCATCTTCGTCGGTACGGTTTTATGGGTGGATACACAAGGTGGACGCAGCACGGGAAAATGATAGTATTGTCCTCCAACCTGGCTAGTCAAACTGAAGTTAGGGAGGAGGCACGGTATGATTACCGAGATATGATTATGGATGCTGGGTATGCTAATGTTGACTGGGGTAATGATGGTGGTGACGACGGTCCCCAACCGCCGAACGAGGGGGCTCATCAGTTTTATGAGTTGTTGAGAGCTGCGGAAGAGCCGTTGTGGGATGGAGCTCCGAAACACACACGGCTGTCTGCGGTTAGTAGGTTATTACAGTTGAAATCAGACCACGGGCTGAGTGAGAAAGGTTTTAACGAGTTTGTTACCTTAATCAAAGAAATTCTGCCCAAAAGTGAAAAGCTACCGCCGTCGTACTATGACGCGAAGAAGATGATGAGGAAACTTGGGTTGAGCTATGAGCGGATAGATGCGTGCAATAATGATTGTGTATTGTTCTAGAAAGAGAATAAGGATTTGTCACATTGTCCAGTATGTGATCATTCGAGGTACAAACTGGACTAAGGAAAGAACAAAAACATTGCATGGAAGATATTGCGATATGCCATTTGAGGCAAATCTTCCATTGACTTTGTGAACAACCGAAGGAGTATATGATAGAAGTATCATCCATACATTCAGTTCCTAAAGCCTTGATTGACTATTCCTTATCAGACCACGGCTACAGAGAATGTACTACTCTTCCAATACAGCTGAACATATGAGGGCTCACCGTGAGACTCGTAGCAACGATGCCGATGTGCTGACACACCCAGCTGATAGAGAGGCGTGGAAGGAGTTTGACCGCAGGCATCCAGTCTTTGCTCAGGAAGTTCAGAATGTTAGACTTGGTCTGGCAACCGATGGGTTCAACCCTTTCGGTCAGTCTACCACGCCTTACTCCTGTTGGCCTATTATTATTGTCCCGTACAACCTTCCACCAGGCATGTGCATGAAGAAGCCGTACATGTTCTTGTCGTTGCTTATTCTGGGGCCGAAGAGTCCCAAAAAGGACATAGATGTGTATTTAAGGCCGTTGATTGATGAGTTAAAACAGTTATGGAATCATGGAGTCGAAACATATGATGCATCCCTTAAACAGAATTTTCAGATGAGGGCTGCTTTGATGTGGACTATACATGATTTTCCCGCATTGGGAATGACGTGTGGCTGGAGCACACATGGGAAGCTAGCATGCCCTGCTTGTATGGGCGTGAACCCCGGTCATACGTTAAAGCACGGCAGAAAGCCCTCGTGGTTCGGATGTCACTATAAGCTTTTGCCACCGGGCCATCAGTTTCGTAGGCAGAAGGATAAATTTGACGGGACAATCGAGCGTGAGGTTGTCACACTGGACTACCCATCTGGTGAAGAAGTGCTCTCACACCTGGAGGCACTTGATACTGACATACCACACGGCAAGGGTGTGCCAGATCAGAAGATTCCAGGGTGCGGGAAAGAGCACAACTGGAGAAAATTTTGTATCTTCTGGGAGTTAGCCTACTGGAGGACGCTCGTTATCCCAAACAACATGGATGTGATGCATATTGAGAAGAACATTTTTGATAATGTGTTCAACACAGTGATGAATGTCAAGGGCAAATCGAAAGATCACCTTAAAGCGAGAAGGGATCTACAACAGTTGGGTGTACGCCGTGAATTGCATCCTCGGACAGTCAGCGGGAGGACGATACTTCCGAAAGCACCTTACTGTCTAGACAAGAAACAAGTGGAAAAGGTCTGTCAGTGGGTTAAGAATTTGAAGCTTCCGGATGGGTTTGCGTCCAACATATCTCGTTGTTGCAATGTATCGGAATGCAAGTTCCAAGGGATGAAGAGTCACGACTGCCACGTATTCATGGAGAGATTCATTCCTATTGCCTTCCGGGGACTGTTGCCATGGGTTGTTTGCGAGACTTTGACTGAATTATCTCATTTCTTTCGAGATATATGTTCTTCTACGATCCGGGTGAGTAACATGGAAGTGCTTGAGAAGAACATTGTGGTGACGATTTGCAAGCTGGAGAAAATCTTCCCACCTTCGTTCTTTGATTCAATGGAGCATCTGCCTGTTCACTTGGCATATGAAGCTAAGATGGGTGGACCCGTGCAATATCGGTGGATGTATCCCTTCGAGAGGTAATCTTTAAATTGTTACAGTTGTTCGTTTACATTAATGCGACACTTGTTATCATTGATATTCCACCTAACTCGATTCGCTAAACTTCTAGGTTCATGTTCCATTTAAAGAAAAAAGTCCGCAATAAGGCTCGGGTTGAGGGCTCAATTGCGGAGGCTTACGTAATGGAAGAACTTGTAAACTTTTGTAGTCAATATTTCGGGCCTGATGTTGATACAAGGTTAAATCAACTAGGCCAAAATGAGCCCGGATCGAGCACAAATTTGGAAGGGCAATTGTCAATATTCAAGCAGTCTGGTAGTCCGTTCGGCCGAACGTATACTCGATGGCTAACGGATGAAGAGTACAGTGCTGCAACAATATATGCCCTTCTAAATTGCGATGAAGTTTCGGCATTCGTTGAGTAAGTTAATGTCTTAATTCACTTACATTGTTGTACATAATTGAAAGTGTGTGATAAGCGAGTCAACTATATTGGTTTGCAGTGAGTTCGATGCGGAATCTTTAATCACTGATCCCGCTGGACTTGAATCTCATCGAAAATCACAATTTGTACAGTGGTTCAAAAGGCGTGTAAGTCCTTAATAAAATTATATTATGTGTTATATACAGTTCTGTGGCCAATTAGTATACTGATTTATCCTTAATTTTTACCGTCATCTACAATAGGTTCAGTCAATGGATAGACCAGTGGCCTCCTGCTTGAAATTACTAGCTGAAGGCCCTAACAAACAAGCATCCTGTCATGGAGGCTATATCATCAACGGGTTTAGGTTTAACGTAAAAGATGATGACCGAACAAAACAAACCCAAAACAGTGGAGTCTTGGTCAACGGCGACTGTTATGCTGAGAATTGCATGGACTTTTACGGAGAGCTAGATGAGATTGTTGAGCTAACATATCTGGGTTCCCAAAACTGCCTGGTAATGTTCAAGTGTACGTGGTTCGATGTCACATGCAGTAGAGGAATCCGTGTTAGCTCTCAAGGGATTGTAGATGTCAATGTCAAGTCAAGACTTGCATCAGACGAGCCCTTTGTGTTTGCTAGTCAAGCTGCACAAGTCTTTTACGCAGAGGACGTCGCCAATCCCAAATCTCATTGGTATACAGTTATCAAGTCCAAGAAATTGCCCGTGACATATGACAGTGAGGTAGATCCTTTCAAGCCGACCAACCACCTGTCTTGTTACCTGTTGAGGTCAACAACGAGGAGGACGATCTTCCTCTTCCAACAACACTTCATGTAGGAGAAGAAGTCGTAGATGATGACGCAGAAGACGTAGAAAGTGTTGGAGATGATGTGACTGAGTCTACTGATGAAGAGGATGAATTAGAAGATGAAGAGGACGACGAGTCTAGTGAGGAAGATGATGATGATTCCCAAACTGAAAATGATTGACTTGTAATGTTGTAACATCGCCGAAAAAATGTAGTAACATTTTAGAACTTGGTTCATATTGATGTGTTTTTGCACCTCCGTTCATATATATAGTGTCAATGATGATTTCTGTCAAATTATTATTTTTAATGTGTTAATGTCTTTGTAATTTATCTATATGAAGTCAGATATGGATAGGATACGAGCTATTCGTGGCCGGGCTGGACGCCGAGCTGCTTCCTCCCGGTGGGTCCCACCTCGTCATTGCTCACTGATGACGAGGCACAGAGTGATTGCGTACAGCAAATGGGGCCCCAGCTCCAGTCCCAGCCGTCTCCCCAGCCAGACGCAGATTCATCCCACACGCGCGTTGATTCTCCTTCTTCTGTGGGTTCTACCTCAGGTATAGTTGATAACGGTATTTGTACATTTTCGCTAATTTATATTTGAAGTATATTTGAACTGTATTAATGTCTGTGTTTTGTAGGATCTCGATGAGGCCGTGGCCCGACACGCGGGGTACGCATCGACCCCCAGCGTAAACAGAGAGTTACGCTCACCCAGGAGGGCCTGTAAGTAAAAAACAATCACATCATGCCTTATTTTGTACATTTGGGATGTTAATTTATATTTGAACTGTATTAATTTATTTAATTACTTCTTTGGCAGGATCCTGGAGAATTAGGCGAGGACGAAGATCGGCGTTCTTGTGAAGGGCCGATTCTTGAGCCACGCCTGTACTGGAAGGACTGGGATGCTGTTGCGAGGGAGTCCCTATGGGAGGAGTGGCTGGTACGTTGAAGTATTTTTTCCTGTGATAGTATTTGTTTTCTAAATTAATTTGTGTTATTGAATGCCTTGCAGGAGGGGTTCACGTTTGACTCGCTGATCAGCAGGCACTGGGGGGCAGAGGCCTTCTTTTCTTACATCGGCAAGAATTACCGCCGATGGCTCCACGACGCACGGGACCGGGCGAAAAGATGCTGCCCGATGGTGCCCCGATGATGGAGATGAAGACATATCCCCCACATTGGATATCTCCGACTATATGGGGGAGATGATAGATCGGTGGGCTACGGATCCAGCTGGGACGCCAAGAGTAAGAAGGGGTTGAGAACAGACAGAACAGAGATCCGACGCACACGGGGGGGTCGGTGCCACACGACATCGTCCGACACATGAATGCGGTCCAGAACCCGGATCTGGAGGAAGATGAGGTCATAGCTCTGACGTATAATCAGACGCACGTGCAGAAGAAGGACAAGGACGAGGCGCACCGGGCCGGCGACTATGTTTCGGATATTGCCCGGTGGATCGATGTAAGTCGATGTGTTTAATTAAGTTGTTAATTTTTTCTTTCTATCCTCAATGTCTAACATATCTTTAAACCACTGTTTTTGCAGGCCTCGTATGAACAGCTTAGGGAGTCCGGACAGTCATCAGCGTTCACTAGTACGGGTGTAAGTACTGAGGCGTTGAAGCGATGGCTGGATACGCCGGAGGTCGTCAATCGGCCGAAAGGCCGCATACGCGGCCTGCCTAGCACGACTGCTCGTGCCGTGATAGGAGCATCCTCACCCCCCGCTGCCCCTCCACAGACACCGGCTCCTCGGCATCCGTTGGACGACAGGGAGATCCAGCGCATTGCTACGGTGGTGTTGAGGATGATCAGGGAGCAGGATCAGCAGGGTACCGCTACTGAACATGCTAAAGCCGGCCCCAGATCAGCAGGATCCAGATCCGGGACTCGACAACCCCTGATGAGCCCCTTCTGGTGCCCG
This sequence comes from Escallonia herrerae, assembly GCA_033070095.1. Classification (NCBI taxonomy): domain Eukaryota; kingdom Viridiplantae; phylum Streptophyta; class Magnoliopsida; order Escalloniales; family Escalloniaceae; genus Escallonia; species Escallonia herrerae. Next base: position 85,662 of record JAVXUP010002348.1, on the reverse strand, counting down.
ATCCCAGCTTGCCCCCTCCCCGCTCGGTCCCAGCTTGTCTTCTCCCTCCCCCCGCCCAGCTTATACATCATGAGTATTTTTTATAATAAACATTTTTTATAATTGATTGTATATATTTTCTTGTGTATTGATTATTGTGCGTTGTTGAGAATTAAAATTTTTATTACAGGTCTGGATAATAGAAAAATTAAAAAAATTAACTTTTGGCGACGAATTAATTTCATTGCTAAAAGTGTTTCTTCTTTCAACTTTTTAGCGACGGAATATTCCGTCGCCAAAACTCTTATGTAGCGACGGAACATTTTGTCGCTAAAAAATTTATTCCGTCGCTAAATTCACAAAATAGAAAATAAATTAAAATACGTAAAATATAATTAGCGACGGATATTCCATCGCTAATTAATAAATAAATTCGTCACAAAAAGTGCAATATTAGACTACGGATTTGAAAATTCCGTCGCCAAACTTTTAGTAACGGACTTTTATACAAGGGACTTTTAGCGACGGTATATCCGTCGCTAAAACTTTTAGCGACGGAGTTTGGGCTTTTAGCGATGGATTTTCCCATCGCTAAAACCCTTTTTTCTTGTAGTTGACCTCGTCAATGTTAGGTAAATTAGACTACCTACTAGTAGTTGGTACATGGAGGCATCTTCCAAGCCCTTACACTCTATCACACAGACCTTGGCATTGGGCTCTATAGGTGTTGAAATTGATTTGCACTCTAATGTTTCATATGTCTGCAATATGTTTCTTACATATGGTTATTGGCACAAGAACCTACCTTCACTTGTACAATCAACTTCAAACCTCATAAAATGGTTAAGCTTGCCAATTACTTTCATCTAAAATTGAATGGATAAATTATCTCCTGTTCAATGAATCTCGTCTTCTACATCTCTAGTATAACTAGATCGTCAACATAAACTAGTATTATAACTAGTTTAAGTCCTTAAACCTTGATAAACAAGCTCGAGTCTGCTAGTGAAATAGTGTAACCACTCTATTCAAACAGATTCAAAAATTTTACCGTACCATGCTTTGGGAGCATGTTTGAATCCGTAAAGCGCCTTCCTCGGCTTTCATAACGAAAATTCATTGTATCTTGTTCTTGAAACCTCTTGGTCCGTCCATGTAATTGGCTCTACTGATTTTTCCGTATAGGAAATCATTCTTCAATTCACATCCATTTCATAGTGCTTCCACGTTTTGCTTGCAATAATTAAGTGTTAACAAGAAATGCACTGTTGTAACCTTTGCTACTGGTGTAAATGTCTCTTCAGTCCATATTGTTGTGAAACCCCTCGAACCATAAGCCGTGATTTATACCTCTCTACTGAACCATCAGGATGAGTCTGCTGATTGTCTGAGCTACGATTGTGGCCACTTGTCACTTTCTTTGTCTTCGTGTTATCTTGGTCGAGCCTCTTTAGGAGTTCTTTAGTATTCCTAGTTTGTCATGGCCCATCTGGTATTTCATTTGTCAAGCTGGGCTCCTGAATAGCTTTACTAGTTTCTGGCCTTAACTCTATTGCCGATCCGGGACTTTGTTGCTCTATATCTCTTTCTATCGTAATCCTTTTATTCCATCTTTTCCTTAATCTCATTAAGGTGACCACCAAGAAGAAGCTTCATTCAACACTACATTTTGTGATGTAGAGCATCGATCACTTGTAGGATTACAAAATCTTCACCCTTTTCATTCATTACTGTACCCTACAAAAGTGCTCCAAATTACCTTCTTATTATAATTGCTGCATAGCTCCTCGGGTACAAAAATGTAGCACACACATATAAAGACTCTGAAGTGGCTTATCAATGGTTTCATGTTCCACAGTATCTGAAAGGGTGAGATAAAACCAAGTTTTGCTTGGGGTAGCCGATTTTATTGGATGAGTTTCCATCTTCATGCATTTGGCTCAAAATCGGGCTTTTTTGGCATGTTGCATGCTTTGGCAATTCTCCATAAGATGTCAATTTCTCTTTTTCAACCACACTATCTTGTTGTGCATGCCTGAAAATGTCAATTGTTTTAGAGTTTTGCACTTATTCAAATATTTGGAGAATTCTCTGGATGTTACTCTCCCTCATTATCCGTGCGGAAGAACTACATATTTTTCCAACTTTTCCTTCAAACATTATTAAAATTCATTTTACTTTCTAAAGGTTTCTGATTTTCTTTCATAAGGTAAACCAAGACGTACCTTATATAGTCATCCATAAAGGTTACCATGTACCGCATCCTCCGAGTAATGGCTACTTTACTCAACTGAAGACGTCTGAGTGTACAAGCTCTAGAGATTATTTCACTTTGAATTCTGACTCCTCATACGATAGTTGATTTGCCTTCCCATACTAGCAGCCAACAAACACAATATTTCCTTGGACATTAAGAGTATAATTATTCATCATTATTTTCAACTTATGGTGGCTGACATGTCCCATGTGTGCATACCACTTGTCTAGAGTTTTAATTTTTTTGCACTTCATCTATGTGGTTGTTTTGACTGACATTATATAGGTGGGACTTCAATTGTCAATCCTTTATAGTGGGTTCATCAAGTATTACTAGCATTTGACACACTTTAATATTGTATGGACCAAACACCACATAATTGTCTAAAAATGTTATCTGAGATAGTGAAACCAAGTTTTCTTCCATACCTAGTAAATGATAAACATCTTGCACTTGTACTTGACACGGACTTAATCATGGTGCGATCGTTGCCTTGCCATCATGGGCGACTGTTAATGTTGAGTTATTGGATGTTACAATCCATCGATTTTACCCTTATACTCTGACAAGCTCTTAAGCTTTTTCTTATCACCTGCCATATGACTTTAACATCAAGAGTTGTTGATCCAATCGTTGTTGTAGTCGACTTCCTTGGGAAAGATGTTGTTAATGCCTCCTCTCTAGCATTGTCCTCTGAAATTTTGTGTGAGCTACTTGGGTCCTCTTTATCTTTTTGTTCAAAGTTGATCTCATCTTCTTGTTCATTGATTTTTTAAACCTATAGCATATGATGCTTAAGCGTCCTACTCTTTTTCACTATTGACTCCTTTTTCGTGGTCAACTGAAGTAACAACATTTCCTTCAATTGATTTTTTTATAGCAGCAATCTCATGCAAAGTAACCTTTCTTGCCGCAAGTAAAACATTTGGCGAAGTGCTGCATATGTTTATGAGGATGTCGCTCCCAGTTGTTGCGACTTTGTGAAGCTCCTGCTTTAGAGCTTCTCTTTTGGTGCGTAGGATTTACGCCATCTAAATTTATCCTCATAACTCAATTTATCGTATTCCCACCTGTTGAATCAGTATTTTCTTTTGTTTGGCCAAACTTTCTTTGTTGGCCTTTCTAAATCCACTAGTGTTGGCTGAACGGGCTATCCTTGGACTACTGTAAAAAACTCCTGTACTCAAGTCTCAACACATGAATCATTGTTCTCCTAATTCGAGAATCGATAATTTAAGCGTCAACATATAACTCAGTGATTTCATTTTTGCATAGAGACTTCAACTTTATAAATTATTGTTTGACTGATATGCCACCTTGCTTTATTCTCAATAGCTCATTTTGGAAGTACTGGAGTCGCATTTCATTCTTCTTTAAGTAACGGGATGGAAGCATGTCCTATGCCTCTTTTGGTGTTTTTGCATTCTTTATATGCTTCAAAATATTCTCCGCAATGGAAGTTTTTATAATAAAGAAGGTCTTACCAGCCTCGGATTTCCACTTTCGCTGCGTAGCTTAATTCGTGACAGTCGTTACCGGTGTCGTCGTCTCATTACCATCAATGAGTTCTCATGGATCTTGGCTTTTAAAGTATGATTGCGTAAAGTCTGCCATGAGCTATACGCGTGATAATTGTGCATTTTAATTGCGCCAATCGCCTTAAAGTCTGCCATAATGACTTGATATTAAGTTTCTCTAATATCAAGTAAGCTTAGTCTCTAACCAACTACTTCGCAATCCCAGACTGATATTAAGTTTCTTTGGAAGGTTAAGAGGCTACTAGAAGAGGATAAAACGGCAGAGAGGAATCTAGAGATGGAAATTCTAGAGAATGAGAGGAAGTGTTACAATTTTTAACAGGAAATGTTGCGTCGCAAACTGCTGAAACTGAAATGGGGAAAGAACTAAAGAGAACAGAAGAGCACCAAGGCCTTTTCATGGCTAACATCTTTCTCTGTAAATACTTGTATCATCTTCAAAGTTATTAAGCACAAATATTAAAGGCACCATGACAGGGATAACAAACCAGCTTATCAAGACATATATCAGATAAGAAAGAATGTAGCTCACTAATTATCGAACCGGTCAACATTTCTATTTGGTGCACTAACAAACTTGATTTTTTCTTTCCTGCAAACTTAGATCCTACAATCACTTTCATTTGATTACTTAGTTCAACTGGAGTTTTAAATGTGGGAGATTTTTATGGGCAACTAGAACAACCTTTTCATAATGAGAATTTAAACAATCTTGAAAGAACTACATTAAAAGTCATTGAACAATGGGCCACATTTTGTCTTTGCCAACTAAAAGGTTATATGTGTTCATCTGGTCATCGCACTCATTAATTTGATCAGTCAGCTCATTCTGCTAGCAAGCGGTAGTAAGAGCCGTGTTAAGCGGTCACATGACCCTTAGCTTTGGTACAGTAGCATCAATCTCTGTCGATTCTGGTGTTGTTAAAGAGAAAGGAACCATTAACTTTTATTAGAATTATTTTTAAGTAGGGATAGAGTCAGGCATTCTTTTGCTAAACTAGTATACTTTTGCCACCAAAAGAAAAAGAATTAGAATCAATTTTAGGCCCTTTAGCGACAAATTAAGAAGAATTTAACCCTACCTTTGTTTTTATATTTTTACTTTGTCTATAGTGATTTCACACAACTAACACCTGCCACACAATCACCATTACGACCCACCACTCAATAACCACCACCCCCATCATAAAATCAACACCTATCCTAACCATGTTGTAGTTGTTGTTACTGCTGCTAACTAAACACCTTTGTCTCATCCACTACCATCAAAACTCAGACTCAACCAACCCCCCCCCCCCCCCCCCCCCCCCCCCCCCCAAAAAAAAAATTATTATTATTATTTTTTAATCCTATCACTACTCAACCACTCAATTCACATGCCGCCACCACAATCCAATTATCACATTCCACCGCCACCATCCAACTCTACTATTCCACCATCACCCAAACACCCACTATCAATGCCATCACCTTACACTAATTGGTTCCATACCCTTCTCTCAACCGTTTAAAAAATAACCAAAATAAGATATAAAATTAATTACATAATAAACCCTAGTTTAATTATTACTTTTTAAGGTAACCCCCTCGCTCACTTTCATTAATTGACAATCACCTTGCTCATGTCACTCATCACTAAAGACACTAATAATATTACTTGTAAAAGTTGCAGTTAAAGAAATGAGTAAAGCTGCTAGAAATTTCCAAAAGCTCAAACTTAGGTTCGGGGTATTACATTATCTTCCCCTTAAAAGAATTTCGTCCTCGAAATCTGGTGTTCCTTACACAGGTGATCTTAATCATGTTTGATCTCAGATACCACTAACATAACTCCTCAAGTGTTTATACAACTAGATCCATTTAGACGGTTGGTGACAAAAACTTAGATGTAATTTCATAGCAAATGTCTGCAAACCAATTTAAGATCAGGGTATTACAATGCCTGTAGCGGTGCTTTTGGATCGTGTCCTCGCGCTATCTCCATTTAGCATACCCATGGCACTGCACACATCTTGTTTCACCAATGTGAGACACCATCTCCTTTCGATGTAGTTATATTTGAGCACTACATGCTTTTAGTTCAATAAGGGTGCCATAATAATTTAGAAATCATAAGCTGATGCTAGAACAGAGAAAATTATACAAAAAATGGTTTTAATCTTTGTTCTATCTTTTTGGCTTAGATTACAGTATTTTCTTACCCTAAATACTCTCAGAATATTAAGTACAAAATATTGTATGATCCCGAAGACCGTTGAACGCATTGTAAAATAATTCTATGTCTTATTAGCCCCTCTTTTAGTAACACAAGTCGTCATGATCCATGGTCAGTATATAACTCTCTTATTTGAATTGGGTTATATATTGACTACAAAAAGAAGCTGATTTACTGAGATTAGGTACTGACAAAAAAGGAAGCAGATTATATAAGACCAAATTGCATTACATAATAAGCAGTAGCTGAGTAGTACTAGTCCAAATGCAGTAGATGATAGATGGGTCGGCTTATAAAATGTAGGCACAAGCATAAAGAAGCTTTAACCGAAAGAATGGAGTGAAGCCATTCTTAATACTTAAGCCAATTATTTTCATCCATAATTTGCATCGAGCCAGAATGTCATCCCATTAGGACTAACTTCAGACACAACTGCAGATAGAATGTGGCAGAAAAGAGTACGTCTATCTTACTAGGCTCGCAAATGTTGTTCTTGCCAGAATAGGGCTAAGGTTGTCTCTAGTGTGGTCTTGTTTCTTTGTAGCCTGCACGAGTTTGTTGAAACCCTCACCATGGCTCTTTAACTTATCTTGGCCTCTCATTGTTCTTTGGTTCATTGGAGGCTCTTGAGCCTATAGTATACAATAAAGTTTTGTTGTCCTCTCGATCCTAACTTTCATTTGTGGTGCAACAATAATTGAACTTAGTTCTTATAGGACATTTAAGTTGTGTTTAATGCGTTAGATAACTGCTCCAGATGGGATAAAGATAATCTTAGTTAGTATTTGGTCATTCACATAAAGGATGGATAAGATACTCGAGGGATTGGTTTTTCCCACTTGTGTGGGATAATTCTATACCGGCTGTGGGAATTGTTTCTCTTTTTATCCCACACACTAGGGATAAAAACAATAGATGAGCCAAGAAGCTACAACAACAGAGGACCAAGCAGAGTGCTGAGCACCCACCGCCTACACAGCACCCATCATTGTCTCTGACCTTATTTGTCGATCCATTGACCGATAATGATTTGGTTGTGGATGGGGCGATTAACCATTGGTGGTGGTTGAGAAAATCGGTGATCGGTGGTTGCTGGATAAACAATTGGTGGTGGTTGCTACTAGTGGTGAAGGTTGGGCTTAGTGGCGTTGGGCAATGATGGTTGTTTTGGGTTAGAAATTAGTGTTGTTGGTATTGATGGTGGGTTTAATAGGTGGTTGCACGTTCTGATGGTTGTTAGAATGGTGGTGGTGGGTGCTGATGTAGTGGTGTTTTGATGGTTGTTACTGGTGTGGTGGTGGGTTTAGGAAGGTTGTTGCAGTGGTGGTGGTGGGTGTTAATGTGGTGTTGTGTTGATGGTTGCTAGTGGTATGGTCATGGGTTTAGGATGATGGTTGCTGTCATGGTAAAGGCGGCAATGTAATCATTTCCAATGTTCATCTAGCCTTTAATCTGGTTTTCGTCCAAACATTATGGCATATTATTTATGTTAGGCCTTATCTGTGCGACACCCTCAACCCTGGTGACATCACCGGGCTGAGTTATCGATCATAATCACATTTAAAATTCTGTGCTGAATACAGAGCAACTACATCCTCATACTCATATATCATTAATAGACGCTCCACAATGCGTCCTTACAAAAATTTTCCTTACAAACATACATTATACTGCAGCGGAAGACTTTCAAGTCTCTATACAACCTAATATACGACTGTAGTCGTAGGATTCTTAACAACCGATCTCACAGCTCAATCTTTACCTCACACAACGTATCCCCTTGCTCAACTTTTCTAACTTGTTTATCTTCCCTTCTCTAGAGGGTTCTCTTTGATCAACCTTAGAGCCTGCACAATACAACATAAGGAATGAGCGCAAATTGCCCAGTAAAGACAACACGAGGAATATCGTGTACAAATGATTCAAAAGACTTGGAGGAATAATAATCATCTCAACGATAGCAATGAATCAAGAGTAGTCAATAAATTTCAGCATCAACATGGTTGTCAAACGATATGTTCTTTCGTTAGACTGAGCGGCTTTAAGGCCCAACTGAACAGCATTACTGCCACCTTCTCATGGACTGGACTGACCGACTATGCAAGTGAACCCGAAATCCAAGGTCTTAAAGATAAACATCATTGAAATACAAATCATTAAAATCATCAACATCAAAAGAAAATCAAATGCAATGCACATGGACACGACGGACAAGACTCGACCAGACACGACAGACTCTGCTCGTGCGACATTCATCCTCTTTGGCCAGTGATCATAATTCATAGGCCATCCTCCTCATATTGATGTCCCATTTTACGGGATGTTCATCTCAGTCTCAAGTAAATAAAAAGAGACACTGTCAACAAGAAGGGAACTCATTTAGAGTGCTTTCCCTAACCACCTTACAACCAAGCAACAAGACCTCATCAACGGGGCGGACTAAGGGAAAATTTATTCCACCTTAAGTCCTTAACAACACAGCTCAACAAGGAATACCAGATGAGAAGATTAACCGGTGTTCAGACTTAACAACAAGAGTTCAACGTAACATCATCAACAGGGCAGACTTGAGAGAAGATTACCGCAAGCCCTCAACAACGTTCTTATATAAAAGAAATGTCGACTACCAATAAGCACCGACATTTTACAAAACGACCTCAACAACATCATCATCAACGATAGGGCGGACTCGGGAGAAGTTTGCCACAAGTCCTCAATGGTGTTCTCAAAGAGAAGAGATATCGGCTATCAATAACTGTCGACATCTCACAACAACCACACGATAACCCCTACCAACATCATCATCCACTTCAGGTATGCTAATCGAATCGAATCATAGCATACTAGGACACCCATCATCCTCACTAAATTCTATCAATAGGGCGGACTAAGGAAATTTATTCTACCCTAAGTCCTCAACAGCACAATTCAAATATACGTATACCGGTCGCAATGACTACCGGCATCCAATCATAACAACAAGAATTTAGCAACACGTCATCAACATGCATGCTAATCAAAACAATGAATTAGCATATCCGAACCGCTTTGTCCTTACCTGCTTGGCTTATAGCCGAAGCAACTCGCAATCTCTGATCGCAACGAGCTGCATCACCTAGTCAAATCATATCCTACTCGTTAGTCATCATTCAACATATACGCACTCCTTATTCTACCCATTCCCACTTAACCGTTCATAGCATCTTACGATAGCTAGTTAATTCGATCCGATAATCGGATCCTTAATCTAGCCTTATCGACTTATTATCGATAACAACCCTTATTTTAGACATACTACCACTATTCCTCGCTTCCCACCCCTCCGAACGCTAAATTATGGGCGTTCTCAAAAATTTAGCGCCAACATGGCAAATTACCAAAATATTCCCTGATGGCCGCTACATCACCAACACCCCAAAACTGCTTTAAAACTACTTTTTAGATGTACTGCATCATTTATAGATTAAATATTCTCTCAAAAAATTTTAAAGGGAAAATTACCAAAACACCCCCTGGCGGCCATCGCCCCAACAAACGTCTCAAAACTAATTTAAAACAACTTTTTAGGTGTCTTACATCCCTTTACGGACTAACAAGTCCTTCGAAGCATTTTATGGAAAAACTTTACCAAAATACCCCCTCTTTACCAAAATACCCCCTTCTGGAATGTCCCTTGAGGGTTCCCGGTCTCAGAAAAATCTCAAAAGCACTTTAAAATACTATTTTAGGCCCCCTAGATTCATTCTTGAGTTAAAAACTATTTTACATAATTTTAGCCCAAAAATTCCGAACCGATGTCCGGACCGAGCGCTTAAAAGCCCGTTCAGCCAAAAATAGCTAACAACTTTGGAATGACCCGAAATCTTGGGAAATGGAACTCCATAGCTTCTTAAGGTCCCCATAAAATTTTCACGCAAAACTGCGCTAGTTTGATATTTTAAATTTCACCGTAAAGTTTCAAACTTCCCGCGTCCGTTCACCCTTTTCCTGACTTCGAAAAATCTGAAATTTTTCCATAATGTAAATCTCTAAAAAATAACTGGGGTTACAGTTTGGCACTTTTCCAATTATGTCCCAAATCATTTATAAAAATTCGTGAGAAAACTGCCTAAAAATTTCTATCTTTAGTGACAATTACGGTCACTATTCAAATCAAAGGCGCACACTACTGCATCTTTTTCCACACACACTTTCTCCTTCCTTCAGCCGTGGCGTTCATCCCACATCCACTTCATAGCCACTAACTAATTCATCTTCAATCCATTCCACATCATTAAAACCCCATTCTAACACTTTAATTACATTATAATACGTACGTAAACATCCAATTCCCACACAATTCACACACTTATACACACACCCAAACACCCACAACCAAGAACACACAGAGTTGCAGTTCGCACACAACGGACACCTGCTACACACTGGTTTATATGCTGCATAGCTGCAACATAACAGCAGCATAACGGCAGCTTAATAGCTGCAAAACAGCAGCACAACAGCAGCTTAATAGATGCAAACCGGCACCATAATAGCTGCGAAACAGCAGCACAACAACTGCATAATAGCACCACTGCGACAGCAGTGTAGCAACAGTCACACGCTTACGCGCACACCCCCGCACACACAGTGCACACACACTCACACTATGCACACGGATAACACCCAAAAACACTATAAGGGTAGAGATTACCCTAGAGACTTCTTCAAATTCCCCTTCGAACTTCCTACCGAATCCCCTTGCTCTCTATTTGCCTGAGCTCTATTCCTTTGTCTCTCTATTTCTACCTTCTTCTTCTTCTTCTCTGTTTTGTTTGTTTTTCCTTCTTTTGTTCACCCGAGTTTCTACCCCTCCATTATTAAATATTTAAATTAACTTAGTCACCACCCTAGCATGAGGTGGCAACAAGTCACAAAAATTCCTTTCAACACTTGGCATCTGGGCATGATTTTCAGAATTTATGAATTGACCCCCAAAGTTTTCCAAAATTACCTTTTTGCCCCTCTAATTTGGGAAAATTTTACTTTAACCCCAAAGCTATCCCGACACCTTTTCCCACTTCCTGCCACTTAATTAACGCCAAAATGACGCTACTCAATAAAATAAATCTCTGTTAATTAATCAACTTAGTGTTAAATAATTTTTTTCGCTACGTTCGGGGTATCACAATCTGGTAGGATATGTTATCCGAGTTTATCTGCCCATGTTTTCCTGTTTTGACTGAATAATCTAGAATGCCAAATGCAGCCTAAGAGACTTTATTAGAGTTAGCATGCGATATATGATTAGCATAGCTGCCTGTCACATTTTTCATTCTTCTGTATAGAAATAAGTAGAAAAAATTACATACAACACTCCTGAGTTTTACCATAACTATACTCAGCACCAACTAACTATTTTTGTCACACTCCGCTCCATGTGGTTTATAGCATGTTTACATAAAAAAATCCATCGCGTTGAGCGTTAGGGAATAAAAACTAGGGCACCACACAATTTTTTATAATATGTCTAAATTGCCCTTAAGATGTCTTCCCCTTCTTTAGCCATTGCCACCGCTGCTGACACTAGTAAACCACCACCTGTTCCGCTATCATCCTCGTCTCTAAATAACATCCCACCCTCAAACACCATTGCCTATAAGCCATCTCTCTCTCTCTCTCTCTCTCTCTCACACACACACACACACACACACAAAGTGTGACACTTTATGCCCATCTCCCACATACCGATGTGCCCCTTTCACTGATCTCACATACATGGACACACACAGACACCCCTACCCCTTTTGCAGTTGTCACCCCCCTCTCCAAACACCATCCTACCCCCCATATACCACTGTCCATCTCTCTCTCTCTCACACACACACACACATATCACACAGACTGATGACCACTTGCACATCACTGATCTCTCTCTCTCTCTCTCTCTCACACACACACACACACACACACCGCGCGCACACATACACACACAAAATACATATCTTCTAACACTCGCTGCCACCGAAGTGGTGAAACTCGAACTAGAGAAGGAAAGAGCGTGGCTTACCCAGACACACACAGGACCCTAAGGCGACCACCACCGGCCACGCGTGCGCGCGCATACACACACACACACACACACACTACCTATCACGCGCACACACATTCATATTGCCCATCACCCACTGTCACACACACCAACAAACCCACATTATTTATCACCACTGTCACACACACATATATGGGCTCTTTGCCCACCTTGTCAGAGGAGTTGCTCCTGATTTTTTGATTCCCGCCTGAAGCCTCGACGCCAATTGCCAAAATCAAAGGAGAGTGGAAGCAATAGCTATTGAAATCATACATATTCATCCAATGGGGTCCTTGCTACTTTTTTTAATAAAAATCCTAAGGTGATGGGTTTGTTTTTGGTTACAGTGGAGGTGTAATGGTGGTTTGGGTGTAAATCCTGAGACGGTGGTGGCAGGGCAGTGAGGGAGAGAAGGATGATAGGTGGTTCGCTGATGTGAGATCGACGATGTGTGTGTGTGTGTATTTGTGTGAGAGAGAGAGAGAGAGAGGTGGTCACCGGTGTGTGCGTGAGGTGGGGGAGGGTTGTATGAGGGAGTGAGCGAGTGAGTGAGATGGGCAGTGGTGTTTTTGGGGTGGGGTGGTGTTTCAAGAAGAGGATGACGACAGATTGGATAAATTTATTTGTTTATGAGGGGCTATTATCCTCTTTTGATTGATTTCATTAACTTTGAGAACTGAAAAAAAAAAGTGTGACAGTGTAATAAAAATAATTAATAAATACTGAGTGTAATTATGATATATGTCAAAGTGCCGGGTGTAATTTGCTCAAATAAATAAGGTTGATACAAATCATAAGGACTTTCATATCTAAACAAAGGAAGAAAAAAGAAATCCACGAGGACTCCTTCAATGCACACCCTTTTGACTACTCATAATGAAGCATACATTTCATATTCAAGACAACCCAAAAAGTATGTACAACTTTTATTGCCCCCTCCAATTATACTTTGTTGTACTTACCACCGGGAAAGAATCCGGAGGGAGATCTCATAAGTTGTCAGTGTAAGAGTCAAGTACATAATTCACACAACCACCAACCAAATCATCCCACATCATTTTCAAAAAGTAGACTCGAATGGCCTCCTTCAGTTTCCATTCGTCAATAGTAAAAACTTGATGACATGCTGCCACACACGATCAGAACCATAATCATTAAAGATAATACTAGGAACACCAATATTCAACGGGCCAAAAAATTGTGTGCGTCCCACAAATCTCATCTGCTGAAATTTCCAACGAGAAACTATAGAGGGAAGAAGAAACCCTAGCTTCAATGGCGATTCAGCAAGCTTGCATCTAAAGTTCGATTGACCGCAACTTTTTAGTACCCTTTTCGTTCCTGTCGACTCTTACATACAGCAATTTTTGAGAAGGTAGGCAAATGTGGCACAAAGAAGATTCGAGCTCTTGAAACCCTTTCCCTAATTAAATGCCATTGTCACCAGATAGAAACCCCAACCCTCAATTGAAGAAGCACCAGAGCTTGCCTGACCTGTGGTTAAAAGACCCACAAGCCCTCAAGAATGTTGTCCTTAAAATGCGGCTCCAATCGCTCTCCAGCTCCAACACACCCCCATCCGAGCCCGAGGAAACCCTAACCCTGAGCCAATCCGATACGCAAGATGATAACCCGCCCGGGCCAGATTACACCGCCCTACTGTCGGACCAGCTCCTCCTGATCATTCTATCTAAGCTGACGGAATCCCAGCATGTATCCAACTCTTTGGTGTGCAAGCGTTGGTCGGTGTTGAGTGGTCAATTGGTTAGGTCACTTAGGCTATTAGATTGGGAGTTTTTAGAATCGGGCAGGCTCGTTTATCGTTTCCCTAATCTTGAATGTATTGACATTGTTGAAGCTTGTATGACATTGCCTCGTAATTCAGGGATCCTGTTGAGTAGTAAGTTAGTATCATTTCATGTGGGGACGCGGTTTTGGGATGCAAGGTTTGTTAGGCAGGAGGATTTGTTGCATTCGGATTTGATTGACGTGGGGCTTAGGATTTTGGCCGAGGGGTGCCCGAATTTGAGGAAGCTAGTTGTGATTGGCGCGAGCGAAAAAGGGTTGTGTTCGGTTGCTGAGGAGTGCCCGACGGTTCAGGAATTTGAGCTGCATTGTTGTACAGATATGGCTCTGATGGGAATCTCGGGATGCCAAAATTTGCAGATTTTGAAATTGATTGGTCGTGTCGATGGGTTGTACGATTCAGTGATTTCAGACATTGGGTTGACTATTTTGGCGCAAGGGTGTAGGCGATTAGTGAAGCTAGAGTTGGTTGGTTGTGAGGGAAGCTATGATGGGATCAAAGCTATTGGCCAGTGCTGCCAAATGCTTGAGGAGCTGACCCTATGTGACCATAGGCTAGATGGTGGGTGGTTGGCAGCGCTGTCATATTGTGAGAACTTGAAGACTTTGAAACTTCATTCTTGTAAGAGTATTGATCCGAGTCCGGGACCTGGAGAGCATCTGGGTTCGTGTCCTGCTCTTGAGGAATTGCATTTGAAGCGGTGTCATATGCGGGATTATCAGGGTGTGAGAGCATTGTTTCTAGTGTGTGAGACTGTTAGGGAGCTTGTTTTGGAGGATTGTTGGGGATTGGACAATGCCGTATTTGGTACTGCGAGTATTTGTAGGTAAGATCTTGCTTTCATGTGCTGCCTGTCAAACTGGTCTTAAATTTCAAAAATGTTTCTTGAAAGGAGGTTAATGTTGATGAGTTTGAATAGTGTGTTAAAATTTGACAACTGTTGCCATGTTAACTGCGTCAAATTTCCTTTGCTCTACTGTTAGTTTAAGCTGTGGCATGACAAAGGTAGGGGTTTTCTCTCTCTTTTTGTGAAGTGATTAGATTTTATATGAACGACTTGCCGACTTAAAATAGCTGATATTCAGGTGTATAACATTAGAAATGCACATGGGGAAGCATAAATAGGGAGAAATGCAGCCAACACCGGTTAACAATGGATTTTCCTTTCGAGAACAAATTATCACATCAGCCCATTCGATATTACTGTGTCATCATGTAACCTACCATAACTTCAGCGGAAATCATGTGATGGTACAAAATAAGGTCGTTTGCTATTGCTAGAGAATGCATGTTGGCTCGTCCTACCCCCAGGTTAGGGATTTAACTTTCAGAAAGTCACCAGGTGATGCTAGAAGGTTCCCAAGAAGCACCATGCTATTAGACATTGACGTATGTCAAGAAACTTTAAGAAATTTTTATTTTGATCACTTGGGTACATTAGCATTGCCCACTTTTATAATGGTTATGGCTGACTAGAGGGTCTCTCATTGAAGGGCGACCGCAGGTGACTGGTATAGCCAGTTAGGTTTTATCATTGGCAAGTTATAGAGGGTGTGGGTCTGTTATTAAATGGCAATGGCAAGTGACAGGTATAGCCAGGTAGGTTTTAGAATTCGCTACCTTATAGTGGCTTGAATCGGGTTAGATATGCATCCTAAATTCATAATGAATTGCTTCAATCTTGTATCATTATTTATGGTCCAAAACTTTGTAGATGGTACACATGGTCCAAAGTTCTTAAATAGTATATATGGTACAGATAAATGTTACAATAATGAAAAAGCATTTTGGCTTTAGTTTAAAATCGTTAATTGAAATTTTTTCCTTTTGTAGGAGAGTGAGGTTCCTATCTATGGAGGGATGCTCACTACTTACTATGGATGGTTTAGAGTCGGTCATTCTTTCTTGGAAAGACCTTAAGAGGCTTCGTGTAGTCTCATGTAACAATATCAAAGACAGCGAAGTATCTCCTGCAGTAGCAGCCTTGTTTTCGGTTCTTAAAGAGTTGAAATGGAGGCCAGATTCCAGATCTCTTCTGTCATCAGGTCTTGAAGGGACTGGAGTGGGACATAAAGGAGGTAGAACTTTCAAAATAAAATGAAGATTTAACGTGCTATTTGATCCGTCGATTTTAGACATGGCAGCTGCAAGAATGATCTATGACACAGTCTGAGACACATCCTTCATACCCTGCAGTTCTTCTTTTCTTAGGAAAGGTTGGGGTGGTTTCTAGGATAGGACTATTATTCAACTTCTATACTTGTTTATTGAGAGCTTACAAAGGTGAACTAGTTGTTCAAAGCATTCAATTTCCTCACTCCTTAGTGTATTAGAAGCAACCTGTTTGCCCAGACATTATTTTGCAAGTTATACTTTACTACACCAATGTATTCTAGAGATGGCTGTTGCTTCCATAGCCCAACAATGTAGCTGTTATTTTCTACACAGAAAGAAGTTTATTCACTTTTGGGGATGAAATAAATTATTACGGCAGCATTTATTGATATGCCATTTGAATGATACTTTTCTCTCTTCACATATTTTGGCTACAGACTCTGTTTCTTTTTGCCATGCAGACCAGTGAACTGCTGAATGGTTCTGTTCACATGCAACTGCTCACATGTTGTTGGTAGATTATTTTATTTGTTGTTTTGGGTCCCTGTTTAGCTGATTTTATCTGGTATAGTTTCCATTATACATGTTTCAATACTGTGCTGTGAGATAGGTGCAGGCTACCTCATACATGCTTTCTTTAAGGAAACAACTATATATCTTTTGAAGGTGATAAATCAAAGCTTTTAGGGGCAGGTTATCCTAGGATAGGATTACACTCTCCTTCTTACCCCTTCTGTCTAGCCTGGCAGCTATGCATGACCTGCACAAAGCAAGCATGTCGGGAAGATGATGGGAGTCAAGCTGTATAGTTGGATATTAGAAGTTGTACCGACCCAGGCCTCAACTATAGATTGAAGGCCAGGCCAGGTAATTGCTTGCAGGTTTTTCATATTTATTAACTAACTCGATAAGATGCTGAGATAAAAGTTTATACTAAGGCAGCAATGGGGCCTCACCATGATATACATTAACTAGGTTAATGTAGTCATTGACTTTTGGTTTTTTGTTAAAAGGGTGTTTGCAATTTATTTTTCATGCACCTTTACCTCTGGATTTTTGGCAATTTTACTTCTGAGATAAATTAAAGCTCGACCAGTTTCCAGTTGGTTGATGTTTTGGTGCTACCACATTCAACAGCTGCAAACGACCTTATTCCTATGTTGTATACATGCAGTCTCATTGTCTGTAATATATTGGATGGTGAGATTTCAAAGTTTCTTTCTTCCAGATTGATGTGTACAGATGTTTTGAGTTTTGCTTCTTTTTTCAAAGTCCAATATAGAAGTTCTATATTTGCATTGTTTGTATCCTCTCTTATCGAAATTTCTCATTAGATGTTCGCCACTTGTTAACTATGACCGTCACATATCTATTATTTGTTAGGTGTGAAAACACTCTCTTCCTGATTTTCTCTCTGTTTTTCTCAATTGTCTTCTTAGTGAAGATCATCTTGGATTGCGAGATATATGTACACACATGCAGTGAAGGAATGAAGAGACCTGCCAGAACAATGGTAAAATAAGTTTGTTCACCTCTTTATACTTCATTGTTTTGGGCGAAAATTCTGGTACTATCAATTTAACTAGCCATACAAGGAAATGGTTACGGGTATGGCATAAATGGGAAACTTTATTAGTGGAGTGTAGTTTTGCATGCAATACGTTTTTTTTATGACTTTGGTGAGCTATGAACCTAAAGTGCAAAGGCAGTGCAGTTTCACATGAAAAATGATGCAGTTTGCAGATAGACAGAAGTGCATTCATGGGTTTTTCTTCTGATGTATTACTTCGAATAGAGAAGGCAATACCACTGTCCTAATATCGACTCGTGTTAGTTAATTGCTCTTTCCATTGGTTCTTCTGTTTATACTTAATTCTTATGCTTCATTATTTAATTTTTTTTAATGATAAGCACACTTCGTTAGTTATCATTCAATGTTCATGGTTTATTTTTCTTTTCAAGATCTAATCATGGTGCCTTAAAGAAGCATTTTTATGCTCATATCTCTATGGTCTTTCAAATCGAATGTTCCGATTTTCTATATTTTTCTTGTTCTGCTCGTTTAAGCTTTAAACTTTCGAGGACTCTCCCACACAAAGTCCTCGAGTTATCAATCTCCTCTAGATATCACTGAATTTTTTTATGTATGGCCTCTTACACTCTGTTCAATTTCTCCACTTTGGGAGTCTTCTTTGGTCAGTACCAGTGGGCTGGCAAATCCGGGCGTGGGTGGGGGGAACCGAGGGGCAGGGGACAATTATAACTATATCCAAGACTGAAATACACCATTGACAATTGTGGTTTGCCCTAAGTGTGAATTTTGTGACTCACTAGTCACTACCACTTGTGTTACAATGGTCATTGGACTCTTTTTTTGGTTCGAAGACCCTTTTATTTCTTCTTCTTCCACCTCTGCCACCACCAAAACCCAGGGGATTATAGTACAAACCGAACTCGCTACCTATCACCACCACATAAACCATCATCCCATCAGCTTCCTTGAAGATTGCCAATCATAATCATCACTGAGCATCTTCATTATCTGAGTAGAAACACAACTGGGTCTTCATCGTTTTTGTTCTTAATTCAACCCAAAAGTTGCTGTTTTGGATCGTTGTGAAAACCAAAATTTGAGAGAGGTCTGGGGTAGTAGTACAACCGATGTTAAAGCAGCCAATTTGCTCTTCAGCACAATCGGAGGTGGCTTTGATGGGTTGGTGGGACTGTGCTACAGTCCGTTGGTACTCTGATGGTGGGGTTATGGATGAGGCTGTGATGATTTGGTTGTGGTGATGCAAAGTGAGGTTGTGGCTCTGAGGTTAGATTGGAGTTATGCAAGGTGCGGGTGGTGGCTGATGGTGGATTGGCGATTGCAGTGGTTAAGTGATGGTTGTGAGAAGGGTGTTGGTTGCAATTTTTGGGCTGTTGATATGCAATGACGAGCCATAGTTGTGCGATGATGGGTGGCGACTTTAATGGAGTGGGTGGTGGGAGAGCTGGAGAGGTTGGTCATTAAGATGGTCATGGGGAGCAGCCGAGGTGGGTCCAGGTGATGATATGGTGAAAGGAGGAGCCTAACTGAAAGAAAGTAATTTTGATTATTTTATCTAATAAAAATTGGTGACATAGCCCGATCAGGTTCAGAGAAACCAAGTAATCATTAGATTGGTATTTTTATCTGCTTGATAATGTTTACCTTTTTCGCCAGACTAAAAGCAGTTGGTGGATGCGTTTCTATCAATAATCTTGATGTTCCTATAGTCAAATTCAGATGGAAGTTCATTACCGGAAAGAAGTCCTGATTCCTTTCCCCCCATACAAAACTTAAGAGAAACCAAGCCACATAAGTCACGGAGGTATAGGAAAGCCGTATTTTGGTTGGCTCGCTTATTAGCTAGCATCTTGGTGCTTTGGTTGCATTCGCTGGATAGCTGTATTCGTGTAATTAGAGTTTGTGACATGTAGGATAAACTGACAATCGTTTATGACGTTGCTCATGGGGTGAAAGTCTTTCCCGCATCTAATCAAGACCGTTGCCATGTCAGTTGTGTGTGTGTCCCCACCATAGCATACTTGAAGATTTTTTGGGCGCTATCAAGTCCAGAGATCATTTTTAAATTAGGTACGACAATCCTTGTTTATGTTGTTATAGCCATCACTCGCACTAATTTGCCACTTTTTGAGTTCCCCAAGCAGGATCAATGTGTGTCTTGCCAAATGAAAAAAATGGGAAGGCACAGACGCTGGGCTTTGTGGTTTCTCTGGGTTAAGGCATTACTGGCTTCTTGGTCTGTGGTACCTGAATCAAAGTTAAGATTTTCCCTCAAAGACCCCCCAATTTTCGTTTTGGGGGGAAAGCCCCAAGTAAAAATTCAAGCAATTTGTATGCGATGATGTAAAACACACAAAAACAATGAGAATGGTAATTCTGTAAGTGTAGTGAACTGTCAAAACGTCTGGAATAGTCCACCCCCCCCCCCCCCCCCCCCCAAAAAAAAAAAAAAAAGAAGTGATAACGAGAATGTGTGTGGACAATAAACTAATTAATTTGTCGAATCAAAGTGTAAGCACTAAAACAAATAACAAAGAATGCAAAACAAGGTTTCAGCTCAAAACAAGATATTGAATTATGGTTTGGGAATGCCTCTTTGGTACAGGTACATGTTGTTTGTGTTATATAAAGCTACACTACAAGGAAAAAAAAAGATTGAAAATTATGTTCAAGAGAATACAGCCCAAATGGATCCTGTACTACAGGGTGTTCATTGGTTACGTGGTATTCTTTTAGCATGCATAGCTCCTCGACTTTGCAACTTTAGTACACAATTAGTCCTTTTTTCCACGTCCGTCTCTTTTTAGCTGTTGGTGTGTGCCCCCGTGGGGCATTTCCATCACAACAGCTAACCTTCATATATCACAAACACAGTTACTCACCTTTGATCTACCAATGGTGAAGAAGATTTTATTTTAGATAAAAAGGAGAGGGAAATAGAGAAGATACAAAGAACCGAGGGAGCTTGCTGCTGTTGTGGAGTGAATGCAAGGCTGCAAACATCATGGACAAACCTGAATCTTGGATGAAGGTTTTTATGTCTACAAGACAAGATCAATGGGTAAAATCAATTTTATTGTACTTTGAATTTTTTTAACCAGTTTCTTGATTTTCTTTTCATTTTTAGGTTAAAAATTGACTTACCTTTATAATGCACACCAATTATTTGTAGAATGATCATGCGGATATTTAGCATGGTATACCCTTATATGCGATAGATCATGCTAAGTGAGTCCTGTGAATGGTTAAGGATATGGATGCTTAGATAACAAGGCGAAACCGCGGGGAAAGGCTGCGTTGGGTGGCTCATGGGCGATATTTTCTCTGGTTTGTTGTGGTTATGCTTCCGGCTTCCAGGCACCATAACCATGCAAGGTCTGATGGCTGTGGGTTTCTCGGTGTTTTGGTGTATGTGGTATCGCTTAGATTTTGTGCACCTGCACTCGATAAATGTAGGGACTGGGGGTATAAAAGGTTGAACGAATGTCATTTTGCTAGTGGAAGTTATGTAAATTATGGGTACCAAGTGAAATTGTTTTGATTTTTCGTAACAACCATGTTATCAATGCTGTGAATTCCAGTCTCGTTTCATGCATATTTTTTCTTTTGCTGCAATGGTCCTGAAAGAACAAACTTTTATGCAATGGGTACAAGATGGACGACATGAGCAAGAGTCAGGTGACCGCACAACCTTCAAGTAACCAAAATATACCAAATTCTCAATTTATTGATCAATTAACACAAAGGAAACTTGAAGTCTGTAATCAAATTAGTTATTCCTGACAAACTTGCAGTTACCATGAGATACATTACCAATGTCACAATTCATTACACCCAATGACACAAGACCACCTAAAATAACCAGTGTCACCATTTACATCAGAAACTACAGCGAACTTTGACTACCTACAATCACCCTTCATTACCCAGCATTCGTCTTCTTAGAGATTGTTTTCCTTGCAGCAGTTGCCATTCCTTGATTTGCAATATCCTTGTAATTATCAGCCGTGGCAGGAGTATCAACTTAACTTCTTGTAGAACCCTAGTAGGAGTAACAGGGACACTTTCACCATCACCAACTTTGTTAAGAATAGCAGCCTGCTTTTTCGCGAGAAACTCTACTAATAGTGGCAACATTTGGACTGGCACACCTGGTTGGAGTAGCACCCTGGCTTGTTGCCAATTCCCTAGTAGGAGCAGCAATATTAGTAGGACAAGCAATAGTTGCTTGGACAAGCAACTTGGTTTCTTGTAATTACTCCTCTAGGAGTAGCAACAACACTTGGACTACCTGCCTGACATTTTGTAAGTGCACCAGTTGGACTAAGAATACCAACCGCCTTCTTTTTTTTTTTGGATAAACGATGAGAATTGCATTGAAAGGGAAAAGGTTACAAATTGTGTGTCAAGAGCAAGCCATTCCGGCTTTACATATTATAGACATGATTACTAGCCTCATGGCATAATACATATAGTAATCCAACAAAAGGCGTGCATAGTTTACAAATTAAGCAAAAGGAAAGATTCAGATCTCAAGACATTGAGCCCTCATTTACCCAATCCTGATATACTGTAATGCAGACTTTAATTGCAAAAGATGCTAGAGATCTGGCCTCCTTCATTCGCAGGAGTGTGGCCTGTCAATATTACAGTAATGCAGAATATTTATTGTAGAACATAAGTCATATAATATGGGTGCCACCAGATCCGCAATGGCTTCAATATTTGTCATCTGAGAAAGAAGAAACTTTGAGTTAGTAACAATTTGATGTGAGTAGTCCTCTTTGATTGTGCCTACTGTACAGCAGTTAATAAACCCTTGGCCTGAGCAGCTAGCCAGTTGGATGCTAAGATGGTTATTGCTGCTGAACCACATTTGAGATTTTGATGATTGATGCAAGTGATCCCAACGCCTCCTTTCATCAATTTTTTTTGTCAAAATTGATTGGTAGTTGGAGCGAGATGGGTTCTTTATTTTGACAGGTGCAAGTTTCTATCTCACTATGAATTGTATACGGTAGGCCAAAATACCGTGGAATCATATGTCTATTGGGCCAAGCAGGTTTGTTGACCATAGATTCTGAGATCATGGTGATGAAGTCCCTTATAGATTTTATAACAATATTTGGATCAATGGAATTTTGGCGGAATATTTGGTGGTTTCTATCAATCCAAATACTCCAAATGGTAAAGAGAATGGATAAGGTTTGTCTCATGTAACTGATGTAAGTGCTTTTGATTTTTGTTCCTTCAAACCAGGCAATGAGCCATTCTTGGAAAGAGGATGTAATAACGTCGGATTTTATACCTATTTGGCCCCCAAACTAAATAGGTCTAACCTTAGGGCGGACCTCGCCTAGCCCCCAACAGTTCCAGCTAAGGTGTATTATTGGAGGTGAAAGGGTTGTGAAGGGCCAACACCCGAAACCCGTATCATACCTTGAGAGAGAGAGAGAGAGAGAGTGGAGATGCAAGTCTTGAGAGGAACGGGTTGTCCCTCTCCCCCAAGCTCCTTTTGACCGATGTTAGAGAGACAGAAGATCTTATTTCCATCAGCATGTCCAAATATTCCCGTTCCACATATGGACCCGCAGGCACCCATGGGGAAAGTTCAAGGAAAGATTTGTGTTTTTAACGCATGAGAGGTATGGAGAAGCCAAATGATGTAAGTTTCCTTTAAACGTAAACCTGTCGAAGTTTTTCTCATAATGAAGTCTGAGTTTCAGACGTTTTGGAGGGCGATAGGCTTCTAAGTCTAGTGCTTTTTCTTTTGCGATTGGGAGTACAAGGAATAAGGAAGTAAACATAAGCCCGAGCATTATACATTTAAACCAGAACCATAGCAATTGGCGTATATGGTTGATGACACAGAGATAGATATATCCAAAAAATCTAGCTTCTGTTTTTTGGGAAACTGTGCTTCTGCTTCAGGTACTGTTTCTTCATCTCTTGCTCGGTTGATTCTCTCTCTGGCTGCATGCTGCATGATTATGATAGAAGTTTGTTGGTTGCTTGATGTAGGTAATTGAGCAGTGGCAGTGATTGTGAGCAAGAGATCCTGTTGCAAGTTGGATATGTTGCGTTGAAGGGCTATAGAGGAGGGATCAAATGAGATGATGTTTGTTTGAGGGGGGAGTATTCAGGAAGATGGTAGCTTCGTGATTAATTGGAAACGGGTTTTGGCTCTGGGCAAGGCAAAGGTTGAGGGATATTGTGGGATGGGGACAGTAGTTATAGGGAGGTCGCGATTTGGTTGCTGGGGCTGGAGTCATGGTTGGGGGGGTATCAGCCTCTACAGATGGAAGGATAGTAAGGGAATTGTTTGGATTTAGGCTTGTGATAAGTTGTGCGTTTTCCTGTTGATTTTCAGGCCCAAAGTGCGAGTAGATGTGAGGGTTAATGGGGTGGGCAAAGAGGAGAGTCCAAACCAACCGCCTTTTTAGGACTTGGTTTTAGATAGAGCCTATCCTAAAGCGTTCTTGACAGCTGCAGTCAACCTTGTATTTTCTTTTTTCTTCTCAAGTGTGGCTCTACTTGCGGCTGAAGCCTCATATTGAACTTTCCAACCATTTCTTCACCTTAATGTTTTGACTTAAACTGCGAAGCTCCACTTGAGCAGGCACAACATTTCCTTTTTAGTGTTTCTTACTTGTAGGCATCTCCTGTGCTGTTGGTGCCCTTGTATTTTCCATCTTTTGTGAAACTAAACTTTGCCTTTTAGAAAGTTTCTTCATTGGTGGTACAACGACCCCTCATGAATGTCTCACACTGCTTTCAATGTTCACAAAACCTGTTGTTTTACTTCTCTTAACCTGTTTAATAAGAGAAAATGCATAGTAAGCTAATGGACAACTGATAAATAGGAAAAATAAGTACTTAAAATTAAAGACACAAAAAAAAAAAAAAAACTCACAGGTTACTTGTGTTTCCTTTCTTGATGTGTTTGATTTGCACCAGCTGTAACTTCATTTGCTACCATTTGCTTCATTTTACACAAGTTTTATCCTCAACATTAGAGTACTTACTTAAGGGGTTGCATTTCCCTATCCCTTGAATGTTCTTTGGTTGTGGCCATACTTCCATTGTTTACCACAAGTCATTTTTTCTTTCTTTATACCTAGCGTAGTAGGTAGTTTAAGGTTATCTTCATCTCTTCTCCTAACTTTCCTTGGCCTCCCTGGTTGAGTATGGTGAACTATTGGAAAAAGTTCAAGCTAACCACTACATTCCCAAATGTTTGGACCATTAATTGTGTGCATGAGGTCTCATAGACTTTTTCTCTCTTACAGTAGTCATGCACCCACTTATCTGGTTCATCCCTTTATTTCTACCATTTACCTCATCAGACTATATGGCAAAAACAACATGAGGGTAAGAAAATGCCACTGAGGTCTCATCTTCTACATATACAAATCCTATATCTCATATTCACAACATAGTAAGCATTATATAGACATTAAGTGGGTTAGTCGAAGCCAAAACTTTTAGTCGAAGTCAAATATTTTAGTCGAAGTCAAAATGTTTTAGTAGAAGTCAAAACTTTTAGTCGACTCATTCTCTTGTTTTAGTCGAATCCTTCTTTTTTGGACTTTCCCTTCCTAACGGTTCACTTCTGTTACTTATATAAAAAGGGATCCTCGAGAGCATTTTATATCTCTCTTAAAAACTCTCTCATCTTGATCTTTTATTCTCATCCATTCTCTATTGAGTGAATTCACCTTTGAGATAGTTCATTGTAAGCTTCTTGATTTGGTTCTTGAAAGAATATAGATCTTCCCACCTAAGAAGGCTTAATCTTAGTTTTCATTGTAACATCTGCTCAAGAAGGAGCTTGGTTGTTGTATTCAAATTGTAAATATCTTTTCATTTGTAAACTGTTAGAAACCTTGGAAGGGTTTTGGAAATTGTACTGCGGTCTGAGCTAGCACCCGAAGCTAGTTGGATTAGTGAAAGGCTCGAGTAGGTCTCCCTTGCGTGGAGTGCTCGAGGACTGGACATAGGCTGGTGGGGCCGAACCAGTATAAATCTCTGTGTTAAATTTATTACTGTTATATCTGTCATTACTTTGTAATCTCATTTTTAATTTATACTCAAAGCTGTAAAACACTTATTCACCCCCTCTATGTGTATTTAGGGACCTACAAGTGGTATCGGAGCTGTGTGCTCTGGTATTTTTCTGTGACTTAATCGTCAAGAGCTAAAGATCACGTTATGGAAGAAGGTTCAGCAACCACCAGGCCACTCTTGTTGAAAAATGAGAACTACAGCTACTGGAAAAATCGTATGAGGAATTTTCTGAGGCAGGATACACACGTGTGGTATGTTGTTGAAAATGGTCTTATAATTCCGATGAAGGATGGACCAGATGGAACTAAGATTCCAAAAGGAATTCTTGAAATGGACTCTCATGAGGCATAGCTCTTCTCCATGGATGATAAAGCTATGACGAAGAAGAAACCACCTCCAAGAAGAAGAACTTAGCTCTTAAAGCTGAGACCTCTCATGAACCTTCAGAGAGCAACGACAATTCTGATCCTGAAATGGCTCTCATCATTTTTAAGTTCAAAAAGTTTCTTGCAAGCAAGCGAGATGGGAAGATTAGGAGAAATCCTACAAACCAATCACATCAGAGAAATAACAGTGATTGGAATGTAAAGGAAAATCCTGATGCCTGCTATGAATGCGACAGAACTGGGCACATAAAAAAATATTGTCCGCAACTCCAGAACAAGATTGCAAGCAGCAACAGTCGAGATTTCAAAGAAAAAAAGTTCAAGTCCAGAAAAGCTCTGCTGACTTGGGATACTCTGATGAAAGTGAAAGAAATTAGCGAAGATGATGAAGTAGCTCATATTTGCTTTATGGCCAAAGATGATAAATCCAAGGTAATCTCTGAGAATCCTGATTATAATGAACTCAAACTCAATGAAAATTATGAAAAGTTAAAAGTTAAAAATGCCAATCTAAAAAATAAAGCTCTTTCTTTGATTAATACTGTTGAAGAGTTGGAAGGCAAAAAGGAAGAGTTTCAAGAAAAGATTGAACTTTATATTTCTGAAAATACTTCTTTAGAAAATAATCTGAATGCTTCTAAGAAGGAAAACTCTCTTTTGTCTTCTGAAATCCAATCTCTCCGAGGAGCAAAAGTTTCAGTTGAAAACGAATTCTTAAAATTTCAGCTGGAAGATATTTCTATACAAAAAATTAATTTAGAAAAGGAGATTGAAGATCTGAATTTTACTCTTTCAAAATTTACCTAAGGAATAGAGAATTTGGATATTCTTTTGGGAAGACAAAGATGTGTTTTTGAGAAATGTGGAATCAGATACGATCCTTTAAAGAAGCAAAAGGATTATAAAAATTTCTTTAACAGAAATTTAACTTCTTGCTCTTCATTCACACTCTGTACAGTATGTAACAAGAAATGACACTTAGTTAAAAAATTGTTCTCTTAATGTTATTAAAAATTAGTCATTCTCTTATATTACAAAAAATAAAATGAAATAAGTTTGGGTGCCAAAATCTTGTTTATCTAATCTTCCAGGACCCAAGAAAGTGTGGGTACCTAAAGGAACGAAACCAGAATATGTTGTAGGTATGCTTGAAAGCAAGGATAGAGTAGGTCTCCCTTGCGTGGAGTGCTCGAGGACTAGACGTAGGCTGGTGGGGCTGAACCAGTATAAATCTCTGTGTTAAATTTATTACTGTTATATCTGTCATTACTTTGTAATCTCATTTTTTAATTTATACTCAAAGCTGTAAAACACATATTCACCCCCCTCTAGGTGTATTTAGGGACCTACAATATTTTCTTAAGTTCTCCATTTTGCGATTAAAATGTCTCACAACAGATGCTTTGCTAGTATTTTACATGCAATCCTTTGACTTTTGCACTTTGGACACCTTAGTATAATTCTTGTACATGTGTAGCAAGAAAAACTATGCTTAGCTTCTGGAAAAGCATCCTGCGACGCTGGAACCAACCCACGTAGTTAAATCCTTTCTCACTCAATCTGTTGTCCATTTTTAGATGTAATAACTTACTAACCGAAAACAAGCTTACGTGCTTCTTAGTTCTATCCCACAACGGCTCCTCGGTGTCTCTTAATAAATCCTAAAATTGTGAGCCTGTTCATTGGGCTCTTGTGCATGGTCATCATTGCTGTAGTTACCAGAATCAACATTGGCATGCCCAGCATCTATAACCATATCTCAATAATCATAGTTTGCATCCACCTTAGCTTCAGGTTAACTAGCCGTGTTGAATGACAAGACTACTGTTTTCCCATGCTGAGTCCACCTTGTGTATCCACCCATGATACCATACCAAAGAAGTTAATGTTTCACCAGCATTCTTTTTCCTCCGATGCAACAACTCAGGTTCTATAGGGACACCCCCCCCCCCTCCCGTTTTTTTTTTCTCAAAGTCAACATATGTAGGATGCGTATAAGCAAACTTGTGAAATTCATCGATGCGATCCTCGTAATCATCATTATTTTTCCTTTTCATCCAACTTCGGTCGACTGACATGATCATTGGATTACTATGTAACACCTTAAATTAAAACTAATAATTAGGTAGAGTTGATATGTAAATGAACGCATGCATGTGACAACATCTATCTGTACCACTCTATTTTCTAATAGGTAGTGATTCTATTCCATTCAGAAAAGCACATATTTATAAAACAGTTAATGACTCATATTTTTTCTTATGTCTACGAAAAATTCGGTGGCACCTCCCCACATTTCTCTAAGCACACGGCATCGATTAGGTGTTTTAACATCCATTCTTGCTCTTATAAGATTATACGATGTAGGACACCACATTTGTATGCACCTGGAAAAACACAAGAGAACAGTCGGCCCAATTTCCAATACATAAAACACGAAGCATGAGTCAATACATTGGCTTATAAACAGTTAACTTTTTCAAAATTTTCAAACTGGACATTCAAAGGCTCATTACAAAGCCTTATTCTAAGTGAGTACCTTTGAACGCAAACTAAGGGTTTCTATACATGCATGCGTTAGAAGTTAATAATATGCAACAATTTTTTGTAAATATGAATATTTTGAAAAGATAGAATCATTAGGTTAATTTGCGAGAACATGCAATAAATAAAATGATTCGCTTTGAAATTCTTAACAATGACCAACTCGTTGTCAATGGACTTCACAAAGTAAGAGCGAATATTGGCTTGCCTATAGCCAATTTATTTCTCAGTGAAATGATATTTCTTAGCGGAGTTGATATTGTGCCATCAAATTATGATATTTCTTAGAGTTTAGGTTTTATCGCTTAGGGTTCAGTATTAAGGGTTAGGGTTTAGAGTTTAGGGTTCAGTTCGAGATTTAAAGTTTACAGTTCTAGGTTTCCAGTTTAGGGTTTGGTTCAGAGTTCGCAGTTTAGTGTTTAAGGGTAAGGTTAACAATTTATGATTTAGTTATGTGTATAGGGTTAGAATCTATGATTTAGAGTTTAGAGTTTAGGGTTTACTTTTTGGTTTAGGGTTGCATATAGGGTTAGGGTTTAGCTTAGGCTTCATAGTTTAGCGTTTCCATTAAGGTTTATGATTTATGGTTTAATTTAGGGTTTACATTTTAAAGTTTAGGGTCAAGCATTTATGGTTTAGGTTTAGTTTAAGGTTTACAATTTAGGGTTTAACTTAGGTTTATGGTTTAGGTTTTACGGTTTATGGTAACTTAAAATTTTGTCAAAGCTGTAGGTTTTAGTCGATCATTGCTTTAAATTAGTCATTTGTAATTTAATATGTGCCACTGCTTTTAATTAGTGATACTAGTCGAGTGGTATTAGTTTTAATTATTGTTTTTCTATAGCTTTTAATTAGTCATTTAAGGAGTTAATTAATTTAAAATTTTGTCCAAGCTGGTATTACGTCGTGCTCCCCTTATGAGTTTATTCGCTTCAAATATTTTCCATCATTTCAAAGCCGGATATAAGAGTTTTTCCATCAATTTGTCCACCTCAATAATCTAATACAAACTAACAAAAACTGCCTATTTACCTAGAAGCAAAATAAATCTAACAAATTCAATATAATGTATAACTCAAAAATTCCAAGATATCATTATTTTTAAATATCAACATAAAGACACATTATTATTATTACTACGTATAAAAACACGTGCATATAGCTTGAAAAATGTGGGTGCAAGACTGACAGTGATGGTGAGTCGTGGGCGGCAGCAATGGCGCGCGATCTAACAAGGACAAATTCTCAAGTGGTGGCGGCTGGGGTGGGGGCATGATGTGGCGGTGTGGTAGCAGTGATGGTGCGTCAGAGTTTTTTTTTTTTTGGGGGGGGGGGGGGGAAGGTAGGGGGCGTGGAAGGGAGGCTGGTGTAGATTTTAGGTGGCACTTGTCTAGGGCTATCGCGATTGTGCCACCGAGCAGGGGAATGGGCAAGGTATAGTCAGATTGTGGCAGCAGTGTGGGAGTGTGCGCGGTGGGCGAAGGAGATACCGAGAGAAAGAAAGAGAAAAATGAGAAGTGACGCGGAGAAAGAGAGGAAAGATTAGGGTTTTTGGTTTTAATGACCTTTAGCGACGGATTTTGGCCATCACTAAACGTCCATTGCTGAAGGTCATAAACAAATGTGAAAAAAAAAACTTTTAATACTGAACAAGTCCATTGGTAATAATCCGTTTCTAAAGGCCTTTCAAAAAAAAATGTTTTTGAAAAAAAAAACTATGGAAAAAGGAAAAAAAATTCTAATAAAACAACTAGTGATGAATTTTCCATCCATAACGTTCTATGGGTAAAAGTGTCTTTTAGCGAAGAAATTAGGTCCATTGCTAAATGTCTGTCAGGAAAAGAACTTTTTCTCTTGTACTGAGATGAAATGAAAAGGTAATGGTATCTGTAACAATAATTTTCTCAGCTTACGATTTAACAAGTTATGGTGATTGATTTGCAAGTAAGTGGTGGTGTAATGCCAACGATGGAGGCAGAGGTGAGGTTTGTGGTGGTGGTGTGCTAACAATGAAAGTAATGCTGGTGGCAACAAGGCATCATTTATTGATAATGTTGGTGAGTAAACTAATGATGGCGATAATAGCAACATTAGTGGTGATGCAAGCAAGGTTGGCAACATCGGCAGCATGATAGTGGTAAGCATTAACGGTAGCGATATTGACAATGATGATGGTGATGGCATTAACAATGCTAGTTGAGTGGCGGCAGTAATGGTGGTGGTAGTAATAATAGAAATGGTGGTTGTAATGGCAGTGGTGATAGTGATATAACACACTACTAGTAGCAATGGTCACTATGGTGGCCGTAGACACCACATTTTTGTAGTTTTATTTTATCTTTTTATTGATTTATATTGGTCTTTATTAATAAATAAAGTTTATTATTCAATGTTAGATGTAAAATTGATAATAAGTAATAAACCTTATTTACTTGGTCCAGTCTAGTCAGTTTAGCTCAAATTAATTAAGCTCGGTCCATTGATTAACTAGCCTAGCTAGTTAGGATTAACCCTAGTTAGGCTAGAGTCAAGAAGGTAAGTTTGACTTGGAGACTTGAAGATTAATTTGAGAGACAAAGTAATTGTTGTGAATATGTGAAGTGTTTCCTGAATCTTATATTATCCCTAACAATTGATTAAGATAATTATGTATTTTGGGACATGATAATATTTTGAAATTCATAAAAAATTTGGGGTTAGTTGACTTTTGTCAATCTGTGGTTTTATCACTTACTCTGATTTATCTCCAGCCTTGCAGATTGGCATTGCTAATGTTATCAGATTCTGCAACCCTGAGCACCATAAAAAAGGGCCCTTGGTCTTCATTTTCAGAGGTCTAGAAGTTCATTCTTTTTAGATTTTGTGTATCATTTCTTTGTGAAGATCATTGCTTTGTGAAACGATATTTTTGCTCTCTCGCGAATCCAAGCCATTCAAATTCACTTTCAAAAGCCTCCTGTATTCCTTGCATCGTGGATCATGCGGAGAACATCCCCAAGTCGTTAAGGCAAAGCTACGTGGAGAGGTAATCTTTAATCCTTCTTCTAGTTTAGGAAATCATATAGATTGTCTCTCCTTCTATGGTCACATTTCATTTCAAAAACAACAAAAAAAGTCTTTTACCATTTTCCTCATCTAAAGCATAAGTTCGAAATGTAGATTACTCCTTGTAGGACCAGAGTTAAACTACGACAGTTTTAATTCCGGTTAGTCCAGCTGGATACGTAGGCAATTCAACCCCCCGTGTCGAGTTCAAGTCAAAAATCTAAAAATTAACTTATGATGAGTCTTATCATATTTTACATGCTATTTGTTCTTAAGGCCAAAATTCAATTAAAACAAAGTAGAGACTGCAAGGGCGTGATATGTGCCTAACACCTTCTCGTTGCGTAACATAGTCTCCGGACCCCTCTCTTGGTTTTGATATGTCAGTCGTCCTTCTTAGACACCTTTAGAATCATTTCAAATTTTTTTAATTTTCCTCTAATTAAATAGGATGGCGATTCCATAAATTCTCCTTTTCTAGGGAATTTGTATTTAGGCGGTTCGCTATAGTGGTATTGGTGGCAACACTGCGATGATGGTATGGTGATGTCTGGTAGTGGTAGAAGCACTAGTGGTGGTGGTGGTGGACGGTGGTAATGGCACATCAGTAACGATATTGATGTTGATAGCTGTGGCGATAGTGAAGGTAATATGGTGGCGATGATGGTAGTAAAGGTGGTAGCATCAAGTAGGTGATAGTGATGTAGTTTTGGTGGGTTCATAAGTGTGGAATTTGATCACTTCTCTTTGAATTTTTCACTACAAAAAATTTTGATTTTGTACCTTGTTTAATTTGATCAGTTCTTCATGGATTATTGTACGAACGTTTTACAGATGAGCCTTTGAGTATTTCTCAATAAATCTTCGCGACTTCGCCTCTGGGTTGTGAACCGAAGTTGGAGATTGATCAATTCAATTTTGAAATTCCTAACAATTTCTTCAAAGGACAAATGAAAAAAAAGGGTAGGGTGGTAGAGGGAAAAGAACATTAATTTGGAAGAAATGAAATTGCTCCGATCTTTGACAAGTCAAACAACACGCAAGGCAAGTGGAGCATATGTGGCACCATGCCATTGGCCTCATGGCAAGTAAAACAACTCGCACTCTAATGCATCGAAGCTAACTAGTTCAAACAATCACCAAATCCATCACAGATAAACATATTAACTTGGAAGGACACATGCATACGCATCCACAAAATTTTAAGTCTTTAAGTTTCCACAACACTTATATCTTGCAATCACGACCTTTATTGTTTGGCCTAATCCCAAAACTGTACCCTCATTTAGTACTCAAGTTTGAAGGTGAGTTAAAGAAGTACCTAACTTTTAAAAAACGTACCAAATCAGTACCTAAGCTAACAGAGCACGGATGCCGTTAAAAAGTCAGAGGGGTAGGACTGTCATTATTAAAAAAGGGTGTATTTACTTAAAAAAATTTAGGGACCGATTTGGTCCGATTTGATTTTCATAGGTACTCATTTGGTACAGTTTACTTTTACCACCTTTTCTTTTCACACATGTTTGATGTAGCACTATCTTAACCGTTTGATTATTTTATATTTTTTAATTAATCATTAAACCCCCTCTTCTGTCTCTATCTCCCTCTCCCTCTAAGCCATAGTCTCACTATCATCTTGGAGCCATTGGGTGTTGGGTTTGTGACGGCAGCGTTGGGTTTGTGACGGTGATGGTGACACGCGATGGTCGGCGACGGTGTTAGGCGACGATAGTGATGGTAGTGGTGGTCATGGTCGTCTGGTGGGTGATGGTGGTAATGGATAAACTGTCGATCTGGCCGATCTGGCCACTGCCACCTTCCACACCAGTGAACGCACCACCATCACCTCCGATCCAACCACCGCCATTACCGACCAACCTATTTACCACCGTCGTCCCTGTCCTCCGGCGTCCAAATCAATCTCTAATCACCGTTGGTGCTCACATCCATGACCCAAGACCAACCATCGCCGGTGCACCCAGCACCACCACAACCTAACATAACCATCACCAGAACTCCTAAGTAGCGACATCATCACTGCCAGTTGACTGAGCACCAATTTTTAAAAACTGGGGTACTGGTTATAAGACGTCGTTTGTGCACAATCTTCTCCTTTCGGGTGACACGGTTTCTGTAGAATCCGTGAATTGGTTGCGAGGAAAGTTTGAATGTGCACAATCTTCTTCAAGGTTTATGTATTTTGCTTCAAGCCTCTTACTGTGTGTGATGGTGTTGGTAATGTGCGATGGTCGACATTGTTGGGTTTATGGCGACGGTGTTGGGTTTCTGACGACAGTGGCCACACACATAGTGTTGGGTTTGTGACGGCCGTGTTGACACATGGTAGTCGGGGACGATGGTGGTGGTAGTCTGGTGGGTGATGGTGGTAATGGATAAACCATACCAAAGTCAAACGGCTGTGAAAAGAAAAAGTACTAAAAGTAAACCGTACCAAATGAGTACCTGAACTTTTTAAGTAAAAACATATTTTTTTAATAATGACAGTCCTACTCCTCTGACTTTTTAACGGCATCAGTGTTCCGTCAGCTTAGGTACTGATTTGGTATGCGTTTTAAAAGTTGGGTACTTCTTTGGTACACCTTCAAACTTGAGTACTAAAGCTGTACTTAGGGTAAACTTGAGGGCACAAATTTGGGATTAGGCCTTATTATTTATAGCTAATATTTGATAGAGCTTATCAAAGTCACTAAAAAATCATAGTCTTATCCCTCAATCATCCTCTTTGGTTAACACTTAAAATCTTTCAATTCTAAAGGCAAGTAACATGTGGTCTACTGTTGTGTACTTCGGCCCAAAACTCAATCTTATATTGAAACATCAAATAAATTGTCAAGATCTAATCTACCTTTTCAAAATCTAGTATCATTAACATATTATCTTAGGTGTAGGAGTCAACAGAATCTCATACCTAAGATGTGATACTAACTGTAATGACCCAAATTTTAAGAGAGATCTGAATACGCTACTTGCAACATTTTTATCGTTCAAATACAATAAATACCTTTAAAGATCGAGTAGAGCATTTGATACACCATAAAACTTCCGATCTAACATCACTTTCATATTCCTTAATAATAAACATTTATATAAGTACAATCTTTCGAAGTATAAAAAGGGTACTTTAGACATCTCTTACAATATATCCGACAACAAATATAAAAAGAAAATCGTTCACTTGAAAGTTTCTTACTTAACCATGCCTTATAATCGTTTGCATCACTTCGAACACTTGTTGATAACCTTATGGGGGGTGAGGGTGAGTTGGGGGGGGGGAACAAATCCCCGTAAAGATAAACACACGAACTCAACCACACAAAATACAAAACAGGCTATATGGATAGCACTACTTGGAGTTGATAGAGTACAATACTAAGGTGCGTGGCGAATACCAAAACCAATGCACTACCTTTCAATTCAAATATTATGTTCTCAAAAATAGTAAAAAGTTAAGTTCAAGGCGATTCTAATAGTTCATCAAGTAACGATATTCTATAATTTAAAAAAACTCTGATAAATTGAATAATACTTCAAATAAGTTTGAAACGTCTCCGACGAGATTAAATGTCAAAATCCAAATGTTCAATCAGTACAAAGACGGAAACCAGGGGAGCCATCAACAAATGTGTCACACGCGCCATCACTGACACTTCAGAGAATGTTCAAAAATTAAGTTCATGATCTCTAATTCATCCCGCTGAGCTAGCCCATATTCCAATTTACATTGGTAAGTTAAAACTGATAAATCGCATGCACTGTGACATAGCTGACCAGTATAAATAGAAAAAAGATAATCCAATACATCTAGTAAACATCAAGAGTTTGAATTGATAAAGTCATTCTCGTTCACATGATTGTACTGAAAATAGTTATATTCAAGGGCAACTTCAACAAAGAGATGTACGGATTCCATGAAAACTCAAAACATAAAATACAAATGAAGAGGACTTCTTCTAGATTCTAAAATGTCTAGAATCACTAAAAAACCAATGAGAATTAAAAACAATGGAGCAAATCGAAGTGAGCTAATTTGCAGTGTAAAAAACGAGAACCCTGTACTGATGAATAACTTCCAAATTCGATTTCGAGCAAGAACCAAAAAGATAATAATAAAACTTACAACTACAAAGTTAACGAAGACACTTCAAGGATTTCAGAATGTCCAAGATCATAAAAAACTAATGAGAAATAAAGAAGATAGAGCATATCGAAATTGGCTGAATTAAATTGCCGAAAACATAAGCATAAAAATGTTTAGATCTATTTTTGAATATTAATCAATTAGATATCAGGAAAACAAAAAAACTACAAAGTTGTAGTAGAATACTTTTGATTTCAAAAGTGTAAGAACACTGAAATTAGACAAAGAACAAAGAAGTTACAGACTCTTGAAGTGGTTACAAAATCTAATAAGAAAAAGATCGCAAATCATAGTCAACAATCAGAAGCTCATAAAACTAGGTAATCAATTTTTTATAATGATTAAGATTGTAATTAGGGTTTTCGAGGCAAATAAATATGTTCAAACAAGAAATCAATTGAGGAATAGATCTATAGTCAGATTTCAAATGGGGTAGATACTAGAGAAAACTCTTACCTCCAAACAACAATTTACTTAGATAGATCACAACCTTATCCTTGAAAGTATAAAAGTCTTAAAATGAGCCTCTTTCTATTTTTTCTCTCCTCACCACTAATATATTTAGACTTCCACACCTTCCTCATTCTTATGTACTTACAATAAAACATAAAATCCTATTCAAAGTTAAAATCTATTTTAATGTCTAATCTAATTATGTAAGTGACTAATTAATAATATTAAATACTAATATCGTCACTAAAAGAACTTCAAGAAATTTCTTTAAGCCATCACGTCACAATACAATTTTTAGTTAGTATTTAAAGAAATAGCCCTAAAAACATCTGGGGTGCTACAAAAACCTTGACGATGAAGTTCATGCGCCACCGAGGTAAAGTACATTCTACTTTCCATACAGAAAATAACATTCAGAGATTGTTGACGGATCATAAGATTTGCCGATTGAACTGAAAATACCTAAGTCGCTACAATCTAACATTATCCAAATAAAAATTTATGCAATGAAATAGTTGTGAAGTGCAGGTTTCTAAAATGATGGGATTTCCGATGCAGGATACTTTGAAATTCAAAAGAGTCTAGTATGAGATTTTGCAGGGAGAAAAGAAAGAGGGGGAGAGGGGAAAGGATGTTAACTTTTAGACATTAAGCCAAAATTCTTCGTATGCATATTTTGAGGAAAAAAACAGAGGGAAGTAATAGTTGCTTTACACTATAGCCATTTAAATTGCATTTTTGTCCCCATAGTGGCTATACGCAAAACTCATGAGATCCTTAGCGACAAGTTGAAACACAAACGAGTGAAAGTAGAGCTCGGAGATCACTCACATTTTATCTGGACTCAGTTCTTTTAGAGATTAGGTTTCTATATGGTAATTGAATTTGGAATCCCATTCTTTTTTTTGTTTGGAAGAAAACAAAGTTCAACTCACAAAATTCCTATCTTGTATTTGGGAAAATAGATGAAATGAAAGCTAATAGCTATATAACTATTGTATGCTCAACTTAGGATTCAGCAAGTTATGGCGATTAATGTTCTTGGGACCGCACATGGCCATTGCATGAGTTTTAGTCGCGGTATAAGTGGTGGTGTGGTGACACGTGATGGTTGCAGAGGTGCGGGTTGTGGTGGTGGTATGCTACTAATTAAGGTAATGGTGGTGGTGAAAGGGCATCACTTAGTGATAATGCTGACGACTTTCATAAACGGTGGCGATGACAACAACATTAGCAGTGATGCAAGCAATGTTGATGACATTGGTAGCATCGTAGCCATACAACACTTATGGTAACGGCAGTGACAACGATGTTAGTGATGGCATGCACAATGCTGGTGGTATGGCGGCGATAACAGTGTTGGTGGTAGTAACAGTAATGGTGGTTGTGATAGCGGTCGCAGTAGTGATATAATACACTACTTACACTACTAGTACAGATGGTGATTGAGTGATGGTGGTGGCAACACCGCGATGATGGTGTGGTGACGTCTAGTGGTGGCAACAGCACTGATGGTGGTGATTGGAGGTGATAGCACGTCAATAACAATGCCGATGTTGATGGCGGTAGCGGTAATGAAGGTGGTATGATGGCAGTGATGACAACGACTATAGTGACGTCAAGGAGGTGGTAGTGATACAATTTTGGTGGATTCATAAGTGCATAAAGATTAAGAAAAATTTTAAGTATGGTTAATTTTTTGGTTCAAGTAAATTCAGATTCTATAAAAATTTGGTTCGGCTCTTTGTAGAATATTATACGAAAGGTTTGTAAATATATCTCTCAGTATTTTTGGATCAGCTTGTGCGACTTCGCCTCTGGTTGTAAACCAAAGGTTAAGGGTTGGTTTGACAAAATTTTTTTTTTGGTTTTCAGTTTTTAAAGAGCAGCTTAATTTTATTTTTTTTACAAAAACAAGTGGGTGTTTGATAACCCTTGTTTTTTTTAGTTTTTTTTTGGGTGTTTGGTAATCCTTTTTATTTTGACTTTTTTTTGGGTGGTTTGTGGTGGCGGTGGTGGGACGTAGCGGTGGTCGACGGTGATGGTGGCCGGCGGTGGCTGGTGGCTGCCGGCGGTGGGAGGGTGGTGGTGGTAGTGGTCTCAAAAAAAAAAACCAAAAGTGAAAAAAAAAAAATCAGTTTTTGGAGTTTTTTTTTTTTACTCTTCAGTTTAAAAACTGATTTTTTAAATTAGAGAAGGAAAAAAAAGTGATTATCAAACGCATTTTTTTTCAAATTTCAAAACTGAAAAAAAAATCGCGTCAAAGGTGGTCTAAAGGTTTGATCTTTTGAAAATTCGCTTTGACAAGTCAAACAACATGCAAGGCAAGGGTAGCTGATGTGGCACCATGCTATTGGCGCATGTTATGTGGCGTCCAGTCTGAACATAAAACTCTTTTTTTAACATTAAAAAAAGGTTAAAAACTCCCTCCCGTACTCTTTCCCTCGATCGGATCTTCGGAAGCAATTGGGTACTCTGAATCTCAGAAACAGAGGGAGAGAGACTGATTAAACCAATCTCGTTACTAAGGTAAAAATTTCTGCTTATTAAGTCTCTCTCATGCAAATTACACCTGTTGATCATGATCTATCTCTGTTTTTTGTAATTCCTGATTGTTAATTTCTAAGATCTAGATTTTAGACGTGCTAGGCTTTGTTCATGCGATCGATTGGTTGATTCTCAGATCGAGTGCTACTGAAATTTGACTTTTTCATTTTGAATTCGGTCCAAGTATAAGATGTGAATGGAACCCCTGAATTATTCAAGATTATATATGTATGTTTCATTGAATTTTCCTCCTTTTAACTTCGGGCAAATTCCTACCTTTAATTTTAGTTCATGTAACGATGATTGACTTTAGACATTGTTGTCAAGCTAGCTTGACCTACCAAACTATACTTCTTGTTTTTATGATTGCTATGTGGGTTCAATTCTATATATACACGTACCAAAATCTTTTATCGGATTCCCCAAAAAGTCAAAAGGGAAAAGCCAATGAAAAATAGGGAATATATGTTTCTATATTTTGCATGAATTCGTATGACACTGCTCGACAGGTTTATCAACAATAAAGCTGAGGAAGTTCCTTTGCAATTTATCACGGGTTTGAATTGATTATGGAGTTCTGTGATGAGTTTGAACCTATTATAAACTGAGTAAATATATACTATTCAAAGCCCATTCACCCAAAAATTTCTAGGCGAGCAGCATTATGTTTTGGACGTTGTTGTTTCCTTTTGAAGCTCTTTCTCCCTTTAAAAGGTACTTGTTAACGTGCGCAAGCGATGCTTTCACATCCAAGAATCAACAATCTAAAAGCTAGTGTTAAGAGTACGATGTATATCTAGCATGCAGGACTATTTACAAGTTCTTATCATTGCTCAAGTAGTCAGAATTTAATTGTCACGGATGCCACAGTTGCACACTCGAAATGGACATAATATATCAGGAGTGATAGTTCTTCTAATCAGGCGTGATAAATGTATAACACTTGATGTGACACTTTAATCCCAGAATCCATGGGAGGGGAATAGTAAGCATTGCATGGTTCTATACAAACTTTTGGCCAAAGAGTTGCATGGTTCTATTCAAACTTTTGACCTGAGATGCTATGCTTGTTGTCTATATAGTGAATTTTCATTCACAAAATGCCTTGTATTAATGTTATGAATCTAAGATCAGTCAATCACAACTTATTCATATCTTTGCCTATTTGAAGTTTCTTTTGGATCATAGAAGCTTTGTTCTGAGCTTTAAGTGTTGGGTGTAGAAATGGCTTTGAATGGAGCAGCTCCCCCAAGAGGAAGTGCCGCAGCATCGGCTGCCAACCTACGCAGGAGAAGGACAACTAGCGGTGGAGCTGCAGGAGGGGCAAGTGGCACTATGCTCCAGTTCTACACTGATGATGCCCCAGGACTTAAGATTTCTCCAAACGTTGTTCTTGTCATGAGCATTGGTTTCATAGCTTTTGTTGCCATTCTCCATGTCATGGGCAAACTCTACTTTGTTCGTAGAGAGGCTTAGGAAAGGTATACCTGCTAGTTAGCTGACCAAATTTTGGTGTGGGTGAAGAGAGATATCAAGTTGTTGAAGACCAAAATTGTTGCTATGGCTTGCATTTTTGTTTTACTACATTTTTTCTCTGTTCTTTTTGTGCTCTCGGAAAGGCTTAAAGGAACGTACTTGCCGAACTTATGTTATGTGTGACAAACTTATATGAAGCACAGATGCACAGCCCTCAGTTTCAGTTAAAACTCACTTAAGTGGAAAATTGTTGCTTGATGAGATTTAGTTCTCTGATTTAAAGCAGTTCTTAGAGGTGTTGTCCTATATATGGGGTTGCAAGTTGGGTTGAACATTTCTCGATTAAATAACCAAACTCCAAAAACTGTCAGATTTTATCTATTCCAAATCCATTTAGATACAAAATGGGATAGGATGGATTGGTTGACTATTATATTGGATGCCTTGGGTTTGGCTTCTAAAACTCATTGATTAATTGGAGTGATTCTTTCTATATCACTTAAGTGTCATTTTCTAACTTTTAAGGATTATATGTATGTACAACCTCATACTCTGTCATATGGATTTAATTTTTAGTTCCCATTATCCCAAACTTCCTTTTTTGTGCCTCGAATACCAATTGACCGAAAAAACTTGAAGTTTTTTCGACGTCTCTTTAATCTTGAAGGGCAAATTCGATAATTTGTAGTAGAAACTTACTTGAAGTTTTTTCGACGTCTCTTTAATCTTGAAGGGCAAATTCGATAATTCGTAGTAGAAACCTACTTGACACTTACATCATCACAATCACAACACATGTGACAGGCATATCATCAAAGTCACACTCTTACCCCAATCACATCTTCTTTCCGACTATCTTCTCCTGTCTAAACTTAGGATTTCGCAGTCAATCCTTACAACATCAACTACCATCACCATCAACCACTAAGGAAATCACGGAACCCTTTATTTATGAAATTGTCATCCATCACCCAACTAGAAGATATTTCTTGTTAGTTACTAGCCCAAGCAATCAATAAAATTTAAAGTAAACACTAAAACCAAAACCTAATTCAAAACCAAACCTAGATCCCCATATTGAGTAATTGCAAAAAATCAACTCACATGTGGATGGCGATTGTGGCAGTAGAAGGAGGCAACAACAGTGGGGTGGCTAGACTTGGTGGCAGTGAGTGATTGAGACGTGGTGATGAGTGAGTTTGGGAAAAGGGCAACGAGTGGTTTAGTGAAAATGGTGAGTTAGGTTAGAGGAGGGAGATGAATTCTCCATTTTATCCTCAAAATTTAAACTGACATCCATATTTTTCCATCAATTGGTATCTCAAACAAAAAAAAAAAAAAAAGAAGTTCAGAGCGAGCTAAAAATTAAACCATGGGGTGCTCCATGTAAATGAAAGTATGGGGTTTAATTTGAGGTGTCAAGAGGTTGTGCTTGGGTCGGCCCAGCCTGGCCCTTCAGGCCTTGTAGGAAAACGTGTCGAGTTGGGCCTTGGGCAGTAGGGAACCAGGCTGAGCCACATGGAGGATATCAGGGCCCTATCCAAGTCCAAGCCTTAGGCCCAAAATTTAGGGCCAAGCCTGGGCCTAAATAAAAAAATTTTAATTCTTTTTATTCATTTTTTGTTTTGCGGTAAAATTAAATTTAAGATAAATTTGTTCACAGGCTCTCTTCCTTTTATCCGGGCTTGAGACCGGCTGCTTGTAAACAAGGAGACGGTTGTACCTATTTTTTCTTTTATATATATATATATATATATATATATATATATATATATATATATATATATATATATATATATATATATGATTAATTTTTCCAAAAAAAGTGAGAAAAAATATCTATTTTACTTGTAAATAGCAACATTCTAGTGTGCATTGTTTACTTTAAATACATTTAATTTTCTTGAAAATAAT
The DNA here is from genome assembly GCA_033070095.1 of Escallonia herrerae. Taxonomy (NCBI): domain Eukaryota; kingdom Viridiplantae; phylum Streptophyta; class Magnoliopsida; order Escalloniales; family Escalloniaceae; genus Escallonia; species Escallonia herrerae. Next base: position 43,538 of record JAVXUP010002348.1, on the reverse strand, counting down.
CCACGCAAAAAATGTAAACTATATTTTGACAAATAATTTACTGTAAAAACTTGAGAAAAGGAAAAGAAAAGGAAATTACCTAATCATCTGAAAAATCTTTAACGCTCAAAGTGTTGCTCTTCCTATTATCAACTGGTTTATCTTACTCTTGATATTTTGCATCAAGATAATCCTTCTAACATATACATAATTCGAGTGACTTAGGGTTAAGACGACTCCTCCTGTCATCCAATACCCTCCCGCTCGCTGAAAATACTGACTCTGAAGATACCGTAGAAGCTTGCAGCGGTAGTACATCCCGAAAAATTTGTGATACAAATTTATAAATGTTTTTCAATTTGTTTTTTAAAAATTAACAAATTAAAATAAAATTTGTCCATCCATTGTCAATGAAGAATAATGATCAATATTTATATATAAACTAATTTCATTAAAGGAGGAAAAAGAAACGAACCTGTAGAACTAGGAGTAACTTCCGCTGTTGTTTGTTTTGCCATTAGATGTTCAAGGCCCTTAAGAAATAACCCATAATATATTTGACCATTCGACAATGTAGCTCGCCCGCCCATGTCAGCGGAATTTTGATATAAGTTATAAGGATCTTCAAACAATTTACTCATTTTCTTTGTAAGTTTCGCTGTGTCGGTTGCCCTGTAGCACATTTGTTTAGATATTTCTACTATTGAGATATCCGCGCCAATCCAAACAAGTGGGGACAATAAAAACAAGAGGTAATTCTGCCTAATATTTATTAAACTTAATGTCCATATGTTCTACTATACCTTGAAAGGGTTCTATATATCTCCATTTCTCTATAGTGTTAGCAACTTTTAGAATTTCTACTATAAAGATAAGAGACGTGGGATAGTACGTATCAGACAATAGAACAGTAGACGTTTAAAATACCTCCAAAAATTCAACTAGTTGTGCAGCCATCTGCCATTCGTCGTGAGTTGGCAAGCCTTGTGGGAACATGGTTAATAGGCAGTGAATATATACTTCTTTGTATACCATAAAATGTAAAAGCATTTGATATGTAGAGTTCCACCTATGCCACCTATGCACGACATTTGTAAGTGGTCTTATACGAGACAAACTATACTGAACACATAAAGTTTCAAATTGCTGTGTTTTCGGACCCGAGCAATCAATATATGCCGCCATATCCTTTTTTTTGGCAAGAATATCTCATGCAACAGCTAAACTATCTTAAACAATTAAACTAATTATATGGCAAACACATGGAACATGAAATGATTTACAATTAAGTATAGGTCTAAGGTTCGTCTTTAAGACTTTCATAACAGCTATATTGTTAGAAGCATAATCAAAACTAATGCTCATAATCTTGTCCTTTATTTTAAACGTGTTACATACTCGGACTATAATATTAGCAACGTTAATTGCATCATGCAGATAGGGAAATAGTTCAAAAGCGACAATTCTCTTGTTTATAAGCCAATCAGAATCAATCCAATTGACTGTCACACAAGCATAATTAAGTAGAGTAAAAGGAGATTTTCAAACATCAGAAGTAAGACTAACTCTACGATCAACTTTATCAAAATAATCAATCAAGCGTCCTTTAGTAGCATTATATTGTCCAAGTGCATCAGACGTAAATGTGTTTCTATGAACCTTTTTATACAAAGGTTGCACATAAATTTTCATATATCTAGCGCACTTATTATTATAAGCAAAATTAAAAGCTTGTTTATCGTGAACAATAAATTCAACAAGGCCATCTCTTTGGTCTCGCTAATTATATATAAATAACTTGCCATCAAAAGATAAATGCGTTTGGGTAGAACAGACATGAGCTTGATTAGGTGCACATATCGGGTAATGCCTATTAAGATGTCCATTTCCACTACTACACGAAAATAATTTTTCACAATAATTACATTGAGCTTTTCGAACCCCATCAACTGTAATCTCGTCAAAATGATTCCAACATTGAGCTTTCTTTTCTTTTTTTTCCCCCATTTTGGACTTCTAGCAAACTACATACAAAGTTGCTCGGTCCTTCATCATGATGACCACTCATCGGGATAGAATTCTGCCCTGAAGTAGCAGTGACACCAACTGACTTAACTAAAACACTAGGTATTTTATGAAGGTGTATATTCACAATCTAAAGTGCTTTTAGTTAAAATGAATATTGGATTGGGTATCTATACCCATTAGTGGCAAATCTTGAAATTCTGGTGCTTGGTGGTGCTGGATGTTTTTGGTGACGTGATCTAAATAATCTTGACATATTTGACGCGGTGACGCTGGATGTTTTTGGTGACGTGATCTAAATAATCTTGACATATTTGACACGGTGGCACTGGATGTTCTTCGCTACGTGATCTAAATAATTTTGACATATTTGATGCTAAATGTTTTTGACAAGAAAGAATAAGAAAACCACTAAAAGTAATTAAATGGAAAAGAATAAAAATACTAAATAATTAAATAATACTTGTAATTGAAAATTGGAGAGGGTTAGTACTTAATAACAAATAAGAATGGTAGGAAAACTTGTGAACTTAGATAAGAAAGACTCAGAAGATTGGTGTGAAAAATGTATAGAAGAGGAGGTGAATTTATAGATTTTCAAAGTTTCCAAAAGACTAAATACTCCTAAAAAGTAGCCGTTTATAGTTATTGGAGAGGGTAAAAATTTAAAAGTGCATAAAAAAGTTGTTGAAACCTTGTTGGACAAAAATGCCCCCCAAACTAATTGTTTGGGATGGGGGGAGGGTAAAAGTAGAATTTTTGGAAGTTCTAGTCATTGGAAGGAATCTAGCCCTAAAAAGTTGGGGCTTTGGATCGAGTCTGGCCCCGGTTTCTTAGGGCCAAGCGTGGCGGTGCTTTTTTGCAGAATAATTTGGCCTGGCTTTTGCCCAGGTCATTGGTTCTATGGACTAGGGCCGTCATTATTCACTAATAGGGCCTGGCTAGCTCGGGCAATTTTAGGGTTGGATCAAACTAGGTCGTGGCGGCCCCGCCTGTTTGACACCTTCAAGTTTTATATGCATTTGATCCAACTTTCAAGTTCCTTTTCTTTTTTCCTTGTCGGATAAGTTCTTGGGATAAAAGTCCATCATGTGAACCTTCCGTTGAATTTTTTGGATGGAAGGCGTTAAAACAATTCAAAATGGCAAAATGACAGAGGTAATTTAGGACTATTTCTTAAAAGAATAAGGAAAAAAATCCATCTGTGTGTGTGTCTGTGTGTGCTTTTCTTTGTTAAACACGAAGAGCTGATGCCCACTCAAATCCCAACCCAAGAGGAAGACCCACCAACCGCCACCATTGCCCTCTTTTCATTCAACACCACCACCCACGACCCAACTAAGACCCACCACCCCCTCCTTCTAACCACTACCATCACCCTCTTTGCCGCCCCTCACCTTTGCGTTATGCCCAATACTTTTGATGCCCACTGCCATCCAAACCGACGCTACCCTCAACAACCACCATGGCCCTTCCGTAAACCATCATCTTTCCTAAACACAACCATCTTAGTTGTCTATGTTGCTACCTTACAACCACAATCATTCAAGGCCCAAACTCAAACACAACATCCAGATCACCACAGTGTAATCCATCGTTGCCCCTAATAGCAACCATCTAAGGCATCGCCGCTATCACCCATAACCATCAAAGTCGTTGCCATCGCCGCCTCTAACTGCAAACATCCAAGGCATTGTCGTAACTGCCCCCACAATCCTACTTCCATTGTATACGACCGCCTCGCATTACCCACGAGCGCCATCTGCCTCTATTGCTGCTTTTCCTTTTATTCCTAACCTCTGTTACTGCTCCGCAATTTGATTCATTGATAAACAAGCATTTTCTGGCTTAACATGATTGAAATATTCACAATTCAAAATTAAACAATCCACTTTAAAGGTTTTAAAATTGATAAAAAGGGTGGTGATGTATGTAGGTCCCTAAATACACCTAGAGGGGGTGAATAGGTGTTTTACAACTTTGAGTATAAATTAAAAACTGAGATACAAAGTGATAACAAATATAACAGTGATAAATTTAACACAGAGATTTATACTGGTTCGGCCCCACCAGCCTACGTCCAGTCCTCGAGCACTCCACGCAAGGGAGACCTACTCGAGCCTTTCACTAAACCAACTAGCTTCGGGTGCTAGCTCAAACCGGAGTACAATTTTTGAAACCCTTCCAAGGTTTCCAACAGATTACAAATAAAAAGAGATTTACAAGTTGAATGTAAACAAACAAGCTCCTTCTTGAGCAAATATTACAATGAAGAATAAGATTTAAGCCTTCTTAGGTGGGAAGATCTATATCCTTTCAAGAACCAAACCAAGAAGCTCACTATGAACAATCTCAAGGATAAAAACTCAATCAATAGAGAATGAAAGATAAGATATCAAGATGAGAGAGAGTTTTTGAGATGTATTTGAGAGTATAAAAAAGATTTTCGCAAGAGAGAGAGTAAATGCTCCCAAGGACCCCCTATTTATATATGTAGCAGAAGTGAACCGTTAGGAAGGAAAAGTCCAAAAAAGGATTCGACTAAAAACAAATGATTTGGCTTCGACTAAAAGTTTTTGTTTCGACTAAAACATTTAGCTTCGACTGAAAGTCTTGGCTTCGTCTGAAAGTCTTGGCTTCGACTGAAACACTTGACTTCGACTGAAACTGATGACTTCGACTGAAACACTTGACTTTGACTGAAAAGCTTGACTTCGACTAAAACTGACGACTTCGACTGAAATGCTTGACTTCGACTAAAACACTTGACTTCGACTAAAAGATTTGGTTCTTTACTAGAATTTCTGTCAGATCTTTTAAGAAAGACTTATACTGACAAGAAAAAAATTTGACATCAGGTTCTTGCATCTTCAATGTAGTCCATGGCTTTAAATCCCGAGTCCAAGTTCTGATTCAAGCTTTGTCCATGTCAAGATCTTGTCTTTGTTTGATTAAGAGATAAAACCTGAAATGTTTATCTTAATAAAGTTGTCAGATTAATGTTAGAGATAATACGTATGGAATCATCAAAATCAACAAGTCAACAATCTCTCCCTTTTTGATGATGACAATATTAGTTCTAACAAAAAAACGATATACTCCCCCTTAATCAGTTAAACATTTACTCAAGGATATAACATAAAGAGCATCTTATAAAATTTTAATCAAAGAATTAATAAAGATGCATACAAAAGAATGATCAACAAGTACTTGTTCTCCCCCTTTGTCTAATAAAAAGAGGGGCAGCTAATGCAACAAGCAAAAGAAGAAAAGAATAAAATAAAAACTAAGGCCGACGGCGGCGAGCACCCTGGGTAGAGGACGAGGGATCAGTAGGTGGCGGAGCGGTTGTGGGGACTTCAACGACTTCGACAACACGACGAGAGCGCGGCTGCGGGGGGTTGTAGGGAAGATGTGGGTTAAAGAACCATTCTTCCCCTTCAGTGCCAGTGTGTCCAGAAGGAAAAATATCCGGACGAGTCACCCGAAAGCCGTGTGCCTGATCGAAGATCTGATGAGCCAGGTAGCTGTTTTGTTCAGTCAGAATGCTCGTAGTGAGATAAGCCTGGCGACGATGATCTCGAAGGGCAGTTTCGTGCTGGTGACGAAGATCTTGCTGCATCCGACTCAAACATTCCATGAGGGGAGTGTGATTGAGGGGAAGAGAGGAAAGGTTAGCAGTAAGGTCATTGAGCAGGTTGTGAAAGTCAATTTGGTTAGAGAGAAGCTGAGCGGAGGAGTGTTGAACCCACTGCTGAAGGGCAATAAGCTCATGAAAGAGAGCGGTGTGGTTAGCTGTAACAATAGCAGCAAGGGTGGTTTGTGATTCAAGAATTAACTGAATTGAAGTAGAAAGTCGTGAAATAGTTTCAGAGAGGTTGGGGGTGTCGGAAGAGAGGAACTCATCAAAATTTAGGTTGGAGAAGTCGTCAAGCGGACTAGAGAAAAAAGGGTGAGGAGGAGTGGGCAGATGTGGGATCGAGGAGGAAGGGTCAGGGGGAGGAAAGGGGAAAGAGCTAGATGGGTCAGTCTGTGCAGGGGGGATGAACGGAGTAGAAGAAGGTGGTGTTGGTGGAATAGACGAGGGAGGAGGAGAAATCGCAGCTGAAGGAATTTCGGGAGTAGGCGAGGGAGGAGGAAGAGAAGCAGGAGCAGAGGCCGGAACAGACTGGGTGTGGGAAGGATCGATAGCAGTGACGCGCTCAAGAAGGACAGTGTCGGAGGTGAGATCAGAGCGAAGGACGAAACCAGCACGACGAAGAGAGGTTTCGTCAAGAACATGGTGACTCGGAAGGGGGATACACTCCGAGGTAGAGGTGGGCAGAGGGACATGAAAATGTTCAAAAACATGGGTGAGCAGGAGTCCAAAAGGAAGATTGGTAGAGGATTTTGTTTTTCGGGCATTCATTACGAGCATGATGATGCCCGCAATGTTTAAAGGAGAACCCCAAATGAAGCGGGTGAGAAGGATGATGTCTAAATAGGAAAAGGTAGAATAAGATCCTGAGCGAGCAGAGAGATTATAACAAAGGATAAGATGAAGAACACGGTGAAGAGGAGAGAGGTCACCTAGACTAGGTTTACGGGGCCGAGAAATGGACAGGTCACCTAAAAGAGTTTGGGTTTGTTGGAGGGAAGTAAAAGAGCTGGAGGTACACCACATGTTTGCAGTGAAGACAAGGGTTGAGGATGGATTGGTGAAATCGAGTATTTGGGCTAAGGTGGTGGCATCGAGACGTATGTGGACCCCATTCACAGAAGTGGTCAGAGAGGAGGGTGGTGGAGCGAAAAAATGCATGTTGGAGTAGAATATGCGAACAAGGGCCGAGTAATAAGTGGCGGGAGGAGAGAGAATGGAGAGACATCCCATTCGCTCAAAAATGCTAGTAAGGCCAAGTTGAGTCATGAGAGCGACATCACTTGGGCGACCGGGGATGACCTCGCGATTGACGAAACTGGTATAGTAGGTGAGTTGGTCTTTGACTGAGGGGAAAAAAATGGGGAATGTGAAGTATATCGGTAGGTGAGATATAGGGACAGGTAGGGGGTGGACAGGTTGGTGGGGTGCAGATGAAGATGAAGAAGGGGCAGCAGGTGGAGGAGGAGTAGGAGCAACATTACCTGAGGATGGGGAGCAGTAGATGGCAGAGGGACTGGTGCAGAGGACGAAGGACGGGTAGCAGCGGCTGAAATTTGACGAGTGCGGAGGCGGGAGAATGGCGGTGGAGTAGCAGTAGCAGCAGCAGCAGCAGTAACAGGAGCATCAGTCGAGGCAGAAGCCGCGTCGGACTCATCGTCAGAGTCAATGAGTAGACGACGACGACGACTACAAGGACGTGGATTCGGGTCCATGTGGGTCCTTGTAGTGACAGGTGGACAGGAGAGAGAAGAAAAGTGTGAGTCTGTGAAAACGAAAAGCAAATAGTGAAAAGGGAACAGTAAAAAGTTAAAGTGAAAAAGGTGGGCCTATTTATAGACAACAAACTTTTAGTCGACTGAAACATGACTTTTAGTCGACTGATTATGTTTTAGTCGACTGAAAGTGTACTTTGAGTCGACCTAAACCGAATGATCCTGAAAGTGGATGACGACTCGCATTCGACTGAAAGTGAAGTTTTAGTTGACTGAAAAAGTACTTTTAGTAGACTGAAAATCTTTTAGTCGACTGAAAAGCTTTTAGTCGACTAAACGATGAATGAGCAAAAAATGAACGGTCATTTTGGTAAAAAGGAATTTAGCTAAGATCACACATTCCTAAGTGACGACGAAGTGAACAAAAGGAGGATTCAGCTAACGGTTTTGTAAATATATCTGCGAGCTGATCTTCATAGCCAACTTTCTTGAGTTCTATTAATCCTTTCTGAACGTTGTCTCGGAGAAAATGGTGACGAATATCGATGTGCTTAGTGCGTGAGTGTTGGACAGGATTTTTACTAATGTCAATAGCACTGCTACTATCGCACATAATAGGAATATGATCTATGAAGACACCAAAATCTCGTAAAGTTTGACGCATCCATAATACTTGGGCACAACAGCTTCCAGCTGCAACATATTCTGCTTCAGCAGTGGAGAGAGCCACAGAAGTTTGTTTCTTACTATGCCACGACACTAAAGCATCGCCGAGGAACTGACATGTGCCACTAGTACTCTTTCGATCAACAAGACATCCTGCATAATCAGAGTCAGAAAAACCTACTAGATCTAGCGAGGAGTTCCATGGATACCAGAGTCCCAAATTTAAAGTTCCAGAAAGATATTTAAAAATACGTTTAACTGCAGAAATATGAGATTCTTTGGGACAAGCTTGAAAACGAGCACAAATGCATACACTAAACATTATGTCAGGTCTAGAAGCAGTAAAGTAGAGCAAACTACCAATCATGCCACGGTAAAGTTTGTTATCTACATCTTTACCATTTTCATCTTTCACAAGATTAACGCTAGGAGAAATTGGGGTCCCTCTAGGTTTAGCATTATCCAAGCCAAACCGTTTCAAAAGCTCCCGTGAGTACTTAGACTGACTTATAAAAATTCCTTCTTTTGACTGCTTGATCTGAAGTCCAAGGAAAAAAGTAAGTTCTCCCATCATACTCATCTCAAATTCCCTGCGCATATTCTCAGCAAACTCTTGGCATAAGTCATCGTCAGTGGCACCAAAAATAATGTCATCAACATATATTTGAACTATTAAGATATGCGAATTCCGAATTTTCGTGAAGAGTGTGGTATCGACTTTGCCACGAGAGAATCCATGATCAATGAGAAAGCTGCTAAGACGATCATACCAAGCTCGAGGGGCTTGTTTAAGACCGTACAAAGCCTTTTTTAGCTTGAAGACATGATCGGGATATTTTTCATTTACAAAACCAGGAGGTTGTTTAACAAAAACTTCCTCATGTATTACCCCATTCAAGAAAGCACTTTTCACATCCATTTGAAAAAGTTTAAAATTCAAATGACATGAAAATGCCAAAAGCATTCGGATAGCTTCAAGTCGAGCAACTAGGGCAAAGGTTTCATCAAAATCAACCCCTTCGACTTGATGGTATCCTTGAGCAACTAGTCTAGCTTTGTTACGAACAATATGGCCATTTTCATCAAGTTTGTTTCGAAAAACCCACTTAGTTCCAATGACCTTTTGTTGAATAGGAGCCGGGACTAGTGACCAAACATTGCTTCTCTCAAATTGATTCAATTCATCTTGCATGGCAAGAAACCATTCAGAATCGTTTAGAGCCTCAGAAATATTTTTAGGCTCAATTTGAGAAAGAAAATAAAATTCCGCACAAAAAAGATTTACCGTAGATCGTGTAGTAACTTCGCATTCCACATTACCTATGACTTGTTCTAGTGGATGACTTGATGAGTATTTCCAACTTTTTGGGAGTGGCTGTGTCACATCACTGTTGTTGTGAGTGGATGTTGTGCACTCCCCCTCGGTTGAAGAAACAATAAGTTTGTTGTTCAAGTCGAGTGAGAGTTCTTCACTGTCATCACCTGCATTCTTACTAGGTTTTTCAACGTTAGATTCTTCAAATACTACATGCATAGATTCTTCAATAGTCATAGTTTTACGGTTATAAATTCTATATGCTCTACTTTTTAAAGGATAACCAAGAAATATTCCTCGTCAGATTTCGCATCGAACTTTCCCAAATTTTCATGATTATTCAAAATAAAACATTTACAGCCGAAAACCTTGAAATAATCGATTTTTAGTTTTCGATTTGAGAACAATTCGTAAGGTGTTTTATCAAGAATTGGTCTGATGAGTACTCTGTTCAACACGTAACAAGAAGTGCTGACGGCTTCGGCCCAAAAATATTTTGGCAGAGAATTTTCATGAAGCATGGTTTTGGCCATTTCTTGCAAAGTACAATTCTCTCTCTACAACCCCATTTTGTTGAGGTGTTCGAGGAGCAGAAAACTCATGTGAAATGCCATTTTCAATGCAAAAAGGAATAAAATCTTTTTCAAATTCACCACCATGATCACTTTTAATTTTTACAAGCTTCAACTCCTTCTCATTTTGAAGCAGTTTAACAAGACTAAATTTTTTTTCAAACGCCTCATCCTTATGAGTTAGAAAAAGAACCCAGGTGTACCTGGAGAAATCATCAACAATAACGAAAGCATAAAATTTTCCACCAAGGCTGACATTTCTCGAAGGGCAAAATAGATCTAAATGAAGGAGTTGAAGAGGGCGAGAAGTGGAAATGACATTTTTGGCTTGAAAGGATGTTTTTGACTGTTTACCATATTGACAGGCATCGCAGACCTTATCCTTGACAAATCTTAGCTTAGGAAGGCCTCTGACAAGCTCTTTCGAGATAAGTTTCTTGATTAGGTCCATGTGAACATGACCTAATCTACGATGCTACAACCAAATATCATTATCATGAGCAGAAAGACAAACTTCCCGCGAAGAGTCAGATGCATCAAAAGATAAAGTATAGATATTACCATCTCTCTTACCGACCAAGGTACCTCCATCGGACGCATGACTGATTAGGCATTTATCGCCTTCGAACTGCACTTTGTGTCCGCTATCGATGAGTTAACTGATACTTATCAGATTGAACTTCAACCCATCAACCAAGGATACATTTTCTATAGTAATGGAGCCTGTACCAATTTTACCTTTACCAATGATCTTCCCATTTGAGTTGTCTCCAAAGGTAACAAGTCCTCCATTCTTCGGAGTGATGTGAGAGAAAAGAGAGCGATCACCGGTCATATGTCTTGAACATTCGCTGTCGAGAATCCATTTGTTGGAATTTGTCCTTGCTTTCAAGCATACCTACAATAGACTCTGGTTTCATTCCTTTAGGTACCCACACTTTCTTGGGTCCTGGAAGATTAGATAAACGAAATTTTGGCACCCAAACTTGTTTCACTTTGTTTTTTGTAATAAAAGGGAATGCCTTATTTCTGACAGCACTACGAGGACAATTTTTAGCTAAGTGCCCTTTTTTTTTACATACTGTACATAGTGTGAAAGGCGAGCAAGAAGCTAAATTTTTGTGAAAGAAGTTTTTATAGTCCTTTTGCTTCTTTGAAGGGTCGTATCCAATTCCACATTTCTCAAAAACACATCTTTGTCTTCCCAAAAAGAATATCTAAATTCTTTCTTCCTTGAGTAAATTTTAAAAGGGTAAAATTCAGATCTTCACTGACAGACTGACTATGCAAGTGAACACTAAAATAGGAAATTGAAAAGATAAACATCAACGAAATATAAGTCATTAAAATCATTAACATCAATAGAAAATCAAATGCAATGCAACATAGACACGACATACTAGACTCGACCAGACATGACAGACTCGACTCGCATGCCCTACATCCTCTTTGCCAGTGATCATGTTTCATATGCCATCCTCCTCATATTGATGTCCCATCTTATGGGATGTTCATCTCAGTCTCAAGTAAATAGAAGAGACACTGTCAACAAGCAGGGAACTTATTTAGAGTGCTTTACCTACCCACCTTACAACCAAGCAACATGACTTCATCAACGGGGTGTATTAAGGGAAAATGATTCCACCTTATGTCATCAACAACACAGCTCAACAAGGAATACCTGATCAGAAGATCAATCGGTGTTCAGATCTAACAACAAGAGTTCAACGTAACATCATCAACAGAGCGGACTTGGAAAAATATTACCGCAAGCCCTCAACAACTTTCTTACATAAGAGAAATGTCGACTACCAATAAATGCCAACATTTCACAACAACATGCAATGACCTCAACAACATCATCATCAACAATAGGGCGGACTCGAGAGAAGATTACCGCAAGTCCTCAATGGTGTTCCCAAATAGAAGAGATATCGGCTATCAATGACTGCCGACATCTCACAACAAACACACGATAACCCTTATGCAACATCATCTTCAACCTCGGGTATGCTAATTGAATCGAATCATAGCATACTAGGACACCCATTATCCTCATTAAATTCTATCAACAGGGCGGACTAAAGGAATTCATTCTACCCTAAGTCCTTAACAGCACAATTCCAATATGCATATATTGGTTACAATGACTACCGGTGTCCAATCAAAACGACAAGAATTTAGCAACACGTCATCAACATGGCATGCTAATCGAACAATGAATTAGCATATCAGAAGCGCATTGTCCTTACCTGCTTGGCTTATAGCCGAAGTAATTCGCAATCTCTGATCGCAACGAGCTGCATCACCTAGTCAAATCATATCCTGCTCGTTAGTCATCATTCAACAGATACGCACTCCTTATTCTACCCATTCCTACTTAACTGTTCATAGCATCTTATGATAGCTAGTTAATTCGATCCAATAATCGGATTCTTAATCTAGCATTATCGACTTATTATCGATAACAACTCTCATTTTAGACATACTATCACTATTCCTCGCTTCCCACCCCTCTGAATGCTAAATTATGCACGTTCTCAAAAATTTAGCGCCAACATGGCAAATTACCAAAATACCCCCTGATGGCCGCTACATCACCAACACCCCAAAATCGCATTAAAACTACTTTTTATATGTACTGCATCATCTATAAACCAAATATATTCTTTTAAAAAATTTAAAGGGAATATTACCAAAACCCCTGACTTATGCAAAATTACCAAAATACCTCTATCTGGGTAGTAAATTACCAAAATACCCCCTGAGGGTTCCCGGCATCAGAAAAATCTCAAAAGTGCTTTAAAATGCTATTTTAAGCCTCCTGAAGTCATTCTTGAGCTAAAAAGTATTTTACAAAATTTTCGCCCAAAAATCCCGAACCAGTATCAGGATCGAGCGCTTAAAAGCTCGTTCGGCCAAAAATAGCTAACAACTTTGGAATGACCCAAAATCTTGAGAAATGGAACTTCTCTACATCCTAAGGTCCTCATAAAATTTTTGCGCAAAACTGCATTCGTTTGATATTTTAAATTTTATCGTAAAGTTCCAAACTTCCCTCGTCCGTTCACCCTCTTCCCGACTTCGGAAAAATCTGAAATTTTTCCACAACACAGGTCTCCTAAAATAACTGGGGTCACTTTTTTCGTACTTTGGTTGAATTTAACTTTAACTAGTTTTAAAAATTCAAATTTTAAACTGATTACTTAATTTCCACATTTAGTGACAAAAACAATCACTATTCACATCAACACACACTAGTTCTCCTTCACGCACACACACATCATCTTCTTTATTGTTCAGTCGTGATGTTCATCCCACACCCACTTCACAACCAACAATTAATTCACCTCCAATCCATTCCAAGTTATTATGAACGCATTATAACTCCTTAATTGCACTTTAACTCATGCTTAAACATACTTTTAACACTTAATTCACACACACAATCTCATCCGTAACTCACAAACTCAAGAACACACACACACACACACACACACACACACACTCACGGCACACTGAAACGCGCATCAATTTACCCATCAACACTTACACGTTACCCCTAATTACACACCCCCAAATAACCAACATAATATATATAAACACCCAATACACAGCCATGTTCACGGCCGTGTACATGCCCACTTTGCACCTGATTTTTGCATACAAATACCCACAAATTTAACCCATAAAATCATCCAAAGGAATTAGGGAATACCCTTATGAGAAAATCCATCCGTTATCACCAATTTCCTTTCTTTTTCCCCCTTTCTTCCCTTGTTCATCATTGCCCGAAGCTTGCTTCTCTCTGTTCTTTTCCTGTTCTTATTTCCTACTTCTTCCTTCTTGTTCTTATTTCTTTCCCGAAAGGGAAAGGTTTCCCCTTTCATTTTGTTTTGTTTTGTTTTTTTTTCCAATTAGGATAAAATCAATTAAAATCATATAAAAACATGAGATTAGTCACCACATGAGGTGGCATCCCCTTACACCAAAATTTCCAAAAAATTGACACATAAGGCCTAATTTTTGGAATTTGCAAAATAGCCCATCAAGTTTTCAAAATTGCATTTTGACCCATCGACTTTAGAAAATTACAATTTGAGCCCAAAATCACCCGAATCCCTCCTTTAATCCCCTAGCACCTCATTATCATCGAAATGACAAATTTAATAAAAATATGCATCCCGTTCACCATATTTTTTAAAATTACATTTTTGCCCCTTAAGTTTTCAAAATTATATTTTAACCCCCAAAACCACACTAACTCCCTATTTAGCTCCCTAACATTTAATCATCACCAACATATTGCTACTTAATAAAAATAGCACCCTTTGCATAATCAAACTCACGGTTAGATTAATTTTTGGTATTTTTCGGGGTATCACACTTATACAACTCCAAAAGTAAAAAATTCAGTTCTAATCTTAATACAAATAGACATTTATCAACAATTATGAAGTTGTCTCTGACAGTAACAACTACTCTACTTGAAACCCCAGTACAACTCCATATTTAATTGTATGCCCAAACTCAGTACAACCTTTCTTACGGTAATACCTAGGGTAGGATTCAAAGCCATCTAGTGTAGTTTCTAGAGCTCCGCTCTTAATTCTAACTCCTCGCTCGTCATCCTTACCTTACTTTTTAACCTAAAATGATAAATAAGGAATTAGCCTTTCACGTGCTCAGTAAGTAACCAGTGATTCAACTAGCTGGATGTAATATCCCGAACTTTGGGAGCTATTTAAAATAGTCATCCGTGACCCAAAAATAAACGGGCACTAATTTTGAGTAATACTCGAGTATTAGAAGCTTGTGGAAGCTTAAAAGAATTTTGGGGCAAAAATGTCATTTTGAAAATTTTAGAGGCATTTTTGTAATTTTGGGAAACTTTGGTGGCATCAATGTAACTAATGTTCTTAGTAATGAAAAAATAATGAAATGAGTGACGGTATACGTTTTAGTGACATTTAATTAAATTAACGAAGATTAGAAATTTTTGGGGCTTAAATGTAATTATATGAAATTTTAGGGGCCATTTTGCAAATTTTTGAACTTTGGTATTTAGGTGTCAAATTTAGAGAAGGCACTCCTAATTTATTGCCACCTCCTGCCTGGTCATCTGCTGACTAACCTAACTATTCGATCAAGGGATAAGCTTAACAAAACAAAGAAATAGAAAGGAAGTTGGGGAGAAAAATAGAAATAAAAAAAGAAAGAAAAGGGAACTTACCATTTCGGGAAGGATGAACAGTGCCAGAAGAAAAAAAAAACAGAGCAGGAAGAACAGAGAAATGGAGGCACGATCAGCGGTGAAAGGGCGGGATTCGAACGAATTCTTTGGGTAACCACCCTATACTCTTTTGGTGTGTGAGTTTGGTGTTCAGTGTGTGTGTGTGTGTGTGTGTTTTTTTTTTCTGAATATTCAGTGTGTGTTTAAACACTGTGGGTGTGTCGTGTGTATTGGTGGGGCGCATTCATGGATGCCGAGGGGGAACTATGGGTGAGTTTGCTGTAATTGTGTGTGTAAGCGAGGTTACAATGAGTGTTGGAAGGCTACGAGGGGTGATAGTAGTGGGTGTGAGGCAGTTCATGAGGTTGGTGCACGTTTTCGTATGTACAGTGTGTGGGTTCTGAGCGTGCTTCAGTGTGTGTGTTCATATGTGTTTCGGGTGAGTGATGGGGTGTGTGAGGGTGTGGTTAATTGAATGTTAGGTGTAAATTCATTCGGGTAGAGATTTTGGGAGCATTTGGAAGAATGGCCGTGAGAAAGAGAAGCGTACCAGTGAGTTGTGTGTGTGCAGTCGTGAGGAAGAAGATGAAGTGTGTGCATTTAAGGTGAAATGGTAGGTGTTTTGATCGGGAAAAGTGACTGTAATTGTCACTAAAGGTGAAAAACTATTTGGACAGTTTTTCAATGAATTTTTATAAATAGTTTGGACCAAAATTTGACAAAGTCCAAAACTGTAACCCTCAATATTTTTACGAGAACTACACTATGTAATGATTTGGGAATTTTTTGAGTCCGCAAAGAGTGCTAAATTGGAGCACCGATTAAAGAACTTTATCGAATTATTTAGCATATCAAACCAAGATATTTTGATCTGAAAATTTTATGCATATCTTATTTTACTAATATGTCTCATATTCTAAGATTTTGAGCCATTCGGATGCAGATAGATATTTTTTGCGAAACTGGCCTTTAAGCGCCCCGTCCGGACATCGGCTCGGGATTTTCGGGCAAAAAATTTTAAAATACTTTTTAGTCCATAAATGACATCAGGATACTTAAAATAGCGGTTTAAGATATTTTTGAGATTTTTCGGTGCCGAAAACCCCCAGGGGTATTTTGGTCATTTGCTACCTCGAAGGGGTATTTTGGTAATTTGACCTAAGAAAGGTATTTTTGCATAAATTTACATATGGAAAGTTTATTTTAGTGATTCTACTTATGGGTAGACCGTTTGGGTGATTTAAATCCGAGAGGGGCATTTTGGTAATTTTACACCCTAGGGGCGTTTCGATAATTTTACATACCCGGTGAGGGGAGGTTCATTTTGGGAGCATGTGTGAGTTCGTATTAAGTTATACTTTTGTTTTGTAGGCTGTAGTCTAACGATTCGATTATTCTGTTTAGGTTAAGGCTTAAAGACTTCCGGTTAGGATAATTTAACTGCGGATCCAGGTAAGGGATTCTATCAGAACCCTGGGGAAGGACTTTCGTCCGAACCCTTATTTTGATAATTCGTACTCGCAAGTACTCATTTGATTTACTTATGGCTAATGCCGAACTCTGAATTTGGTATGATATCATCATGTTCTTGTCCAGAAAACCCTAATATTGAACCTGGATCGATTATTTAGAAATCTTGTGATGCTTGCCTATTATTGCGTGCTGAGCAGATTTGACAATTGTCTGTATCCGTTCTTTCAGATTGTTGTGCTTAAAACTCGATAATTATCCGTAATCGTTTTGTTGTTTATCTGTGATTTTTCTTCTGAAAATTCTAATTTCTTCTGAAAATCTGATTTCTTCAGAAAATTCTGAATGCTGACTTATGTCAGTATGATTATTGTTATTGGAATCTGAATTGATCTCCGTGATTGAGCTTATGTTAATACTCATTAATATTGTTAAGTTTTCTGTGTTGACCTGGGTTATCTGTTCTGTTATGAGGCAGGCGTTATAAGGCTGGTCTGAATCCTGTATGGAATGCAGGCTAGTAACTAAATGGACTAGTAATTACTCTGGTACATCATGCATGTGTACATTCTGTTAGCGTGCCGGAATGGCATTGCAATCGCCTAGGATCAACGTTGATTTTTTATTTTATCTGCTCTGTACACTGGCGTGACTATTACGGAAATGTCTAAAAAGTATTATCTGAAATGATCTGTGCTTCTGTTGAAATCTTTTGAAAAACCTTCATTGTATTTGGAAATGATGACTCTAGAAATTATCTATTATCGATTGTTCTTTTTGGAATCGGTCATGTTTGTTCTGGTTTATTTTGGTACCTATTTCTGATGAGTTTTGATCCTTTTGGAAGTCATTGAGTTTTTGACCATCTGAGGTATTCTGGAAATCGTTTTGTAATCCTGTTGGTAGTCCTTGTGCGACCTTACTGAGTTCTCAAAAGCTCACCCTCCATTTGATTTCTTTATGCAGGTTTTGATCATCAGTAAATTGCTCGGGAATGGGGTTTAGAGTCTGAGAATCCGATGAGCCTATCACCACGATATAGTAAGACCCCTGCGTGGGTCTATACTGTTGATTCATCCTTTAGGGATTCAAGTTTGTAAAGAATCTAGGTTTTAATAGCTGAAGTTTAAGCAGTTTTGTAAGTTTGTATTTGACGAATCTGAGTTGATGCTGAATTAGATGATTTGGAATATGTATTAGTGAACAGGTTTGATGTGATCTGGTAGGTTAACGACCCGGGAGTTCAGGGCGACGAAGCTCTGGATTTTCGGGGGCGTTAGAGTTGGTATCAGAGCAGTTCGGTCTTGTGGTATTAGAAGTATAGGCATATGAATCTGTAGGCATGGAACCACAGGATGTAGGTAACATGATTCTGTGGAATGGTATTCTGGTTAACAAGAGCGGGGTAGGATGATGGTAGCGTTAAGAAAAATCTTTCTTGATTAGTCATTGTGTTGTTCTTTATACCCGTGTTGGTATAACTGTTTATTGTATCCGTGTGGTCAGAATTTGAAGCTCTAATCATGGAGATAGTGTGGAGGGCCTAAGGTCCTCGATAGAAGAGATTCTACAAGTTTGTATGAGATGAGTAGGGATTTAGGGATTTTTCCCGGTATTGAAAAGACTTGACAAACAATCTTTAGAGTGGGAAATCAGCTGTATGGAGGTTTGTGATTGTAGAAGGGCATCTCTATCTAATAGGGGGAAGCAATAAAACCCCGAACCGATGGATGTAGTTTTGAACATTATGAACCTAATTCTGACTTGATGTTGCAGGATCTGGCTAACCAGTAGCCAAAAGTACCGTATCCGATCCAACTACAACCACAACCTCATCACGAGAGTACCTTAGGTGAACTTACCAAATAAGATGCGCCTAACTATAGGGGTTGTTGGACCGTATAGGGGCAGCGAACGGAATTAGCAAAATTGAGGAAAATTTTGAGCAACCGATTGTATAAAGTTTGAACAACTATGAGTTGAAGCGACAAAAGGATTGAAATTGTTGTGTGTAAAGTGAGAAGGAAGGTTGATCAGGGTGGAAAATGTCATAAATTGATTTATGTCATTTGAGACCCTTTTAGAGAATTATTTTTGATCGGTCTTTTGTGAGATTTTGTGAATAGGTGTGAGAGAATTGTTAATGTGAGGTAACAGATTAAGAGTCAATAAACAAGGTTGAGATAACATCTCATGATTTGTTAGATTCGCAGATAACTGCCAAAAGTCTGAGTGGAGGTTTAGGCCTGGACTGAGAGATAGAATGCTCCCAGCTCGATCGACGAGCGATATGACATGTCTTTATTTGGTATATGTTTTTGAACAGTTTACGTTGGACAAAGGAGGAAGACATAAGTAAACCTACGGCGATTGAAGAGAGATAAGTGAGAATTTCCTCCGAACGGATTTGTATGAGCTGACGGTTGTCAGCAAAAGTTTTTACAGTCAGCACAGTACGATGCCCTAGGTTAAAGGTTGGGATAAAAATTAGAGATTCAAGCCCACTTCGGTTCGGTGGTATTGAGATTTGGATAGAGTTCTAAAATTTGATCAAGGCATGATATGGAATTTAAGGGAGCGCAGGATGAAGGCGCTGAATCAGCTCAGAGTACTAGAGTTGAACCATAGCAGAGTTTTTAAGTTTGACCTACACAGAATATTGGCCAAGGTGGCGAGTCAGCTTTTCGACCACCTATGTGGTAAATGCAAGATAAGTCAAGGTGATGAATATGCTATAAAGTGATCGGATGATGTGTTAAGAAAGGCAATATGAGACACTAAGTTCAAAACTGTTTGCTTGTGAGAAATAATCTGTTGATACCCATAGCTAGTGTAAGAAAGAGCGGTATTCCTTGGCAGGAAGAGAACAAGGTCAGTAGGGCTGAGGCCCAGAATATCAATTAGAATTTGTGTAATGTCTGCTTAGGATGTTGTTATATCTGATGATGTAATGCCAGGTACACTACATGGTAATCCATTAGATTTCCATATATGGTTTGGCTATGGAGTGTCAAGTATCTTTCTGTGGATCTCATGATATTTATTATTCGAGGTTTGATATCGTGCGAGACATGAATTGATTACACTATAATCATGTATCTGTAAGTTGTTAGAGAAAAGCCTAGTCGAAGTTAAGTTTGTGATTTGATTTATGAGTGGGAATATTATTTGGAAAATGGCTGGTGTTAAGACCAAAAATTTTGGTTTAAGGGTACAAGAAGGGATTTGGAATTTTTCTCTGTCATCTGAATCATCCTTTGCATATTGAATTCAAGGACGACTTAATTGAATGTCAGCTTACACTGAGACGTCAGAAAAGATGTCATTCATGCTGGTTCATCTTATTCCTTTTCGAGATATTTATCTGTCCTTTTGAATCTATTTGGACTTGATGAGGTAGTATCTGACCCACTGGCCATGGGAAAGTTACGAATCTTATTAAGGACCAAGAACTCCTTCTGATTCTGATTGCTCTAGTCATTGGGTTGACTTTACTTTTGTCAGACCGATATCATTGTTTCTGTGTTCGTCGTTTCTTCTGGAATGTCACAGAATTCTGTTGTGAACCTCGAGAGCCAATATGCATGATTTTGTTAAAGATTTTTGTATTTTGATTGCCTGATCGTGATTATTACTATCAATATCTGTATAGTTTTCCTTACCTGGATATGAGATTAGGTAGATTCCTAAACCTCATATAATCTGTGAGCGAGAATAGACTCTGGGAATGCTGATTAGGCCTAGATAAGTTATCCGATGATTTGGTATAAGATAGAAATTTGTCTGAATCTGAGATAACAAATTGCTGGTTATTTGCTTTTGGAACCGGAAGATTTTAATAGTTTAACTGAAACAGATGATTGAAGGATAAGACTATAGATTTCTGGTAAATAATGTGACTGTCAGATGGAAATGCTGTGATGACTTAGAGCCTTGTACTCTAGTGGAGTTCAATACATAGATATGCAGAATCACATTTTGCATTATGTTAAGATAACACACCTTTATGTAATGAATTCAGACACATTATGGATTCGTTTAACTTAAAAGATAACACCTATCTCCATAATTACTTCGGTAACAGTTTGGACCCATTTGAGATAAGGCACCAGGGTGTGCAGTGAAACTGCAGTTATTACAGTTCTCTATTGTTCTGTGAAGTGAACACAGAACCGTAAGTATGCCATACATTGATATGTTAAGATAACATGTCTCTCGATGATGAACTTGGCAGTAATTTGGACTCGTTGTTTTGAGGTATTAGAGTGTGCAGTGAAAGCCTAATGGCTACAATTTTTTATTTTGATTGGTTATCTATGTTGGTGATTGCGAGGTGTAAGTGCTTATATGAACTGATTACCCTGCCTAGGTTAGCCTTGGTAAACCGTAGGTCATCTCTGACCATCATTTTGTATTTTAATATGCATTGATCATAAAGTTGAGCTTATAATCATAAGTGAATTGTGCAAATGATGGGATCTCTGGCGTAGTAGTAACATAAGAAAGGGGAAATCTATCGTATTAGAGCTTGACTTGATCTGTTTGATATGCGTGAAATTCGGAGTGGTGTAGGTTTTACTCAGTGAGTTTTGTATCCGTTAAATCATCGTCCGTTAAATTCTGGACTAGTTAGAGTGAAGTGATTATCCGACAGGGTTTCAGTTCGGTGTTACGATTTAGATTTAAATAGTTGCATCTGGGTATTCATGGGACAAGAATCTAGGTGCGAAAGTCAAAGGTAGCGTAGCTGCCAAGAGATAGTTATCAGAGTGGCGCAACGGAGGCATAGTGCCTGGACGCCATAGGTGATAGAGAATCCGCGAGCAAATTTCGAGGACGAAATTTTTCTAAGTGGGGAAGAATGTAATATCCCGAACTTCGGGAGCTGTTTAAAATAGTCATCCGTGACCCAAAAAATAAACGGGCACTAATTTTGAGTAATACTCGAGTATTAGAAGCTTGGGGAAGTTTAAAAGAATTTTGGGGCAAAAATGTCATTTTGAAAATTTTAGGGGCTTTTTTGTAATTTTGGGAAACTTTGGTGGCATCAATGTAACTAATGTTCTTAGTAATGAAAAAATAATGAAATGAGTGACGGTATACGTTTTAGTGACATTTAATTAAATTAACGAAGATTAGAAATTTTTGGGGCTTAAATGTAATTATATGAAATTTTAGGGGCCATTTTGCAAAATTTTGAACTTTGGTATTTAGGTGTCAAATTTAGAGAAGGCACTCCTAATTTATTGCCACCTCCTGCCTGGTCATCTGCTGACTAACCTAACTATTCGATCAAGGGATAAGCTTAACAAAACAAAGAAATAGAAAGGAAGTTGGGGAGGAAAATAGAATTAAAAAAAGAAAGAAAAGGGAACTTACCATTTCGGGAAGGATGAACAGTGCCAGAAGAAGAAAAAAAAACAGAGCAGGAAGAACAGAGAAATGGAGGCACGATCAGCGGTGAAAGGGGGGGATTCGAACGAATTCTTTGGGTAACCACCCTCTACTGTTTTGGTGTGTGAGTTTGGTGTTTTGTGTGTGTGTGTGTGTGTGTGTGTGTTTTTTTTTTTTTTTTCTGAATATTCAGTGTGTGTTTAAACACTGTGGGTGCGTCGTGTGTATTGGTGGGGCGCATTCAAGGCTGCCGGGGGGGAACTATGGGTGAGTTTGCCGTAATTGTGTGTGTAAGCGAGGTTACAATGAGTGTTGGAAGGCTACGAGGGGTGATAGTAGTGGGTGTGAGGCAGTTCATGACGTTGGTGCACGTTTTCGTATGTGCAGTGTGTGGGTTCTGAGCGTGCTTCAGTGTATGTGTTCATATCTGTTTCGGGTGAGTGATGTGGTGTGTGAGGGTGTGGTTAATTGAATGTTAATGTGAGTGTTAGGTGTAAATTCATTCGGGTTGAGATTTTGGGAGCATTTGGAAGAGTGGCCGTGAGAAAAAGAAGCGTACCAGTGAGTTGTGTGTGTGCAGTCGTGAGGAAGAAGACGAAGTGTGTGCATTTAAGGTGAAATGGTAGGTGTTTTGATCGTGAATAGTGACCGTAATTGTCACTAAAGGTGGAAAACTATTTAGACAGTTTTTTAATGAATTTTTATAAATAGTTTGGACCAAAATTTGACAAAGTCCAAAACGGTAACCCTCAATATTTTTACGAGAACTACAATATGGAATGATTTGGGAATTTTTGGAGTCCGTAAAGAGCGCTAAATTGGAGCACCGAAAAAGAACTTTATCGAATTATTTAGTATATCAAACCAAGATATTTTGATCTGAAAATTTTATGCATATCTTATTTTACTAATATGTCTCATATTCTAAGATTTTGGGCCATTCAGATGCAGATAGGTATTTTTTGCGAAACTGGCCTTTAAGCGCTCGGTCCGGACATCGGCTCGGGATTTTCGGGCTAAATTTTTTAAAATACTTTTTAGTCCATAAATGATATCAGGATACTTAAAATAGCAGTTTAAGATATTTTTGAGATTTTTCGGTGCCGAAAACCCCCAGGGGTATTTTGGTAATTTGCCACCCCGAAGGGGTATTTTGGTAATTTGACCTAAGAAAGGTATTTTTGCATAAATTTACATATGGAAAGTTTATTTTAGTGATTCTACTTATGGGTAGACCGTTTGGGTGATTTAAGTCCGAGAGGGGCATTTTGGTAATTTTACACCCTAGGGGCGTTTCGATAATTTTACATACCCGGTGAGGGGAGGTTCATTTTTGGGAGCATGTGTGAGTTCGTATTGAGTTATACTTTTGTTCTGTAGGCTGTATTCTAACGATTCGATTATTCTGTTTAGGTTAAGGCTTAAAGACTTCCGGTTTGGATAATTTAACTTCGGATCCAGGTAAGGGATTCTATCTGAACCCTGGGGAAGGACTTTTGTCCGAACCCTTATTTTGATAATTTGTACTCGCAATTACTCATTTGATTTACTTATGGCTAATGCCGAACTCTGAATTTGGTATGATATCAGCATGTTCTTGTCCATAAAACCCTAATATTGAACATGGATCGATTATTTGTAAATCTTGTGATGCTCGCCTATTATTGCGTGCTGAGAAGATTTGACAATTGTCTGTATCCTTTCTTTCGGATTGTTGTGCTTAAAACTCGATAATTATCCGTAATCGTTTGTTGTTTATCTGTGATTTTTCTTCTAAAAATTCTAATTTCTTCTGAAAATCTAATTTCTTCTGAAAATCTAATTTTTTCTGAAAATTCTGAATGCTGACTTGTGTCAGTATGATTATTGTTATTGGAATCTGAATTGATCTCCGTGATTGAGCTTATGTTAATGCCCATTAATATTGTTAATTTTTCTGTGTTGACCTGGGTTATCTGTTATGTTCTGAGGCGGGCGTTATAAGGCTGGTCTGAATCCTGCATGGAAATCAGGCTAGTACCTAAATGGACTAGTAATTACTCTGGTACATCATGCACGTGTACATTCTGTTAGCGTGCCAGAATGGCATTGCAATCGCCCAGGATCAACGTTGATTTTTTATTTTATCTGCTCTGTACACGGGCGTGACTATTACTGAAATGTTTGAAAAGTATTATCTGAAATGATCTGTGCTTCCGTTGAAATCTTTTGAAAAACCTTCATTGTATTTGGAAATGATGACTCTAGAAATTATCTATTATCGATTGTTCTTTTTGGAATCGGTCATGTTTGTTCTGGTTTATTTTGGTACCTATTTCTGATGAGTTTTGATCCTTTTGGAAGTCATTGAGTTTTTGACCATCTGAGGTATTCTGGAAATTGTCGTCGATTGGATTCTTTGGAATCGTTTTGTAATCCTTTTGGTAGTCCTTGTGCGACCTTACTGAGCTCTCAAAAGCTCACCCTCCGTTTGATTTCTTTCTGCAGGTTTTGATCATCAGTAAATTGCTCGGGAATGGGGTTTAGAGTATGAGATTTCGATGAGCCCATCACCACGATATAGTAAGACCCCTGCGTGGGTCTATACTGTTGATTCATCCTTTAGGGATTCAAGTTTGTAAAGAATCTAGGTTTTAATAGTTGAAGTTTAAGCAGTTTTGTAAGTTTGTATTTGACGAATCTGAGTTGATGCTGAATTAGATGATTTGGAATATGTATTAGTGAACAGGTTTGATGTGATCTGGTAGGTTAACGACCCGGGAGTTCAGGGCGACGGAGCTCCGGATTTTTGGGGGCATTACACTGGATCGTAGGACGTCAAAATAATAACTTAGTTTACAATTCAGCAATTGTACAAGATGAAATCACAAAGTAAATAATTACTTCTATAAGAACTCATTCGGTAACACATAATAGAGTAAAGGGAACAAATCTGAGGGCATAAAAATCAGTTAACACAAAAACATCATCACCAAATTGTTCCAACCAAACACCGGCTCAAACTATATGCTGCGATCAGCATTTGGTCCCACTGACTTTGAACCGTCAGTGTATATCATCCTACTGACTTGGACCTAGAATCCTATCTTGGGTAATAATCACTGTGGAAGCAAGGTAGGCTACTTAAAGTAGTAATGCGCATTACGACAACGTACAACTCCCCGTTGATTAGAGTCCACAATCTAACTTTCTCTCGTTAGATATAGGGCATAGCAATCGAGTAAGCAAAAACCACCTTCCCATTTATCACAATATAATCCTTCAATCACTTATGGTCAAACCATCTCACAACATATCAATAGTTTTTTGAAACATTTCATTATCACAATAGATCAACACTAAAGCATCTCATTTGCACCAAGCGCTTCAAATTTTAAATCCATTATAACTTTAACAAAATATCATTTGCATGCTGGTCTAATTTTTAACAAGAAAATAAGCATCACCATAAATTTTTTGACAAAATTCTTTTCTCCAAGAAAAAAGCAGGTAAACGTAGCCAAAATAGTTCATAGCTGATAAATAGTGCTTATCAAAAGTAAATAACATATATATATTTTATAGAAACACTAGTTGAGTCAGTAGGTCCCTTACCGAACCACTAACCGAATCCGGAAATTTTTCTCTTAGTCTGGTCTTAGTCACCTTCTACCATATCTGAACAAGTGAATTGACAATAAATTAATTCCAGACGCTCAACTACGTCTTCTCACCTAGTTCGCCACTGAGTGCAGAAAATTTTCCAAAACACCCCCAGGACTTGGTAAAATTACCCAAACAACTCATTTCATATCTAAAACACCAAAATATCATTCTCGTAAGTAAAATCCTCAAAATATCCTTATCGTATGTGAATTTATGAAAAAATACCTCCAGCACATAAAATTACCAAAATACCCCCTCTAGGTGGTAAATTACCAAAATACCTCTCGGGGGTTCCCTGGCACCGAAAAAATCTCAAAATATCTTAAAACAGTAATTTAAACATCCTGAATTTATTTTTGGGTTAAAAATTTTTGTCCTAAAATTTCAGACCGGTGTCCAGACCGAACGCTCTGAAGTCAGTTTGGTTAAAAATGTTAGCCCTATGGTTGGATAACCTAGGCTTACATCTTGTTTTGATGATAACTACACATTGATTATGTTCTAATGTGTGCTTTGAGTGGATTCTTAGTAGATATATACATGACACTCATGAAGACACATTTGAGAAGTTGGATAGATGGATTGAAGCCAAAGAAGCTTAAAGTTATAGTGGACATACTATGGAAGCTTCATCAAGTCCTATGTCAAAGAGCAAGAAAGAATGCAAAGGCTAAGTTACTACGATTATGATTGATCTTTACTATTATGTAACTAGTCTTGGTTTGATGGTTGGATTGATGACTATGACCTAAAAAGACCTTAGGACACCTTGTGCATTGCATGTGAGTTCATAACCTTTCACACAAGTGTGGTTCTTGAAAATGAGTGAACTTTGGAGCTCACTCAGATTTTCTCAAAACTATTTTGGTGCTAATCTTTTCATATCTTGATAAAACTTTTCATTAGCTTTCCAACGCAAAAAAGGCACCTCAATCCGATTTTTCTAGAGAAAGTTATGCCCAAAATAGGAAAGGGGGTTCCGTGAGGCAGCAAAAAGGCAGTAGGGTATTACAGTCGACTGCATTGGTCAAAATTCAGCTCCAACGGCTATTTTAGAGGACAACCCAATCGACTATATTAGGAATACAGTCGACTGCAATGACAGTTTTGCTCATATAATGCCTATAACGGCTATATTTCATTTGCTCTCTATATAAATGATTTGGGGCTTCATCATACACCATGGAAACCACATTCTAAGCCTCCATTCATTAGAGAAACATCAAGGCTCATAGATTAAACTTTTCTCTCTTCATCTTCATGATTTTACATCATTAAAGAGAGCATCTTTGTGAGCAATTCTTTGATTGAGAGTGAGCATTCTTCAAGTCATCAATTCTCTCATCTCTCTATTGTACTAGAGCTTAATTTGTACTCATTTCCTTTCAAGAGGGTTTCTTTGTACACAATTGATCTTTGTAAAAGGATTGTGATCAAGGCTTGGGTTTGTCAAGTCTTGGGTGAGCTTTGTGGATTCAAGGCTTGTGCTTGGTGTGGGGATATCACCAAGTGTTGTAAGGGTTTTGATCTTGACCCGGAAGAAGATTGTTGCTAGTGGATTCTAGTGCTCTTGCAAGGGACTTCCTTGAAGAGGTGGATGTAGGCTTGAGGGTAGTTCAAGCCGAACCATTTAAATCTCCTTGTCAAGTATCTCTAACTCAATCTCTTTACTTATTGCTCTTTAATTGTTTGAGATTGTTTGGTTAGCATCTTCAGTGAAGTATTACTTCGTTTGATTGAGATTTATGATTGTGCTTAGTTTAAATTCCTCATTTATTTTCATAAACCCTATTCACCCCCCTCTAGGGTTGTTTTATTGGTTTCAAATACTTATCGGCCTCAGAATGACACAAAATTTTAGAAAATGGAACATCTTAGTAAATTAAGATTTCTCTAAAATTTTTACATTAAAATAATTTGGTTTGGTATGCTAAATAAATCGGGAATTTCGTATAACTGATACCCTAATTTAGCGTCCTTCGCAAACAACGTACATCTCATAAAACTAACAGGGGTCACTTTACATCACCTGGTTAAAATCCTCAAAAATGACCTTTTAAAATCGTTTAGTAAACTATTGTAATATGCAATATCAGATCGAACTTTACACGACTAATAACGCTAAAAATAACAAATGGTATTAAAAACCCTCAAAACTTTAGACAACACACTATACTGGCTACATAAGATTACTGTAAGGGTGTGTTTGGATATAAGATTTGAACTAAGAATTTGACTTTAGTTGGGTACTTATAAATCACTTGGACAAAATATCTTGTTTAGATAGTTCAAAAGGGAATTTTCAAAATTTCGGAGTGATTTGAACTGTGGATTTAGTTCAAATCACTAGTTTAAACTAGTTATTTGTTAAATCCACTCCAATCAATAATTTACAAATTCACAATAACTAGTTCCCTATTTTTAGGAATCTTACCTCCCACCTTTTTTAACAACCTTTTGCGTCCTTTCTTCCAAACATGATATTTCAAAATGATGGAATTTGTAAATCAGGGAATTTCAAAATGAGGGCATTTAGAAATACCCAGTATTTTGAAATCCCATATCCAAACACACCCTAAAAGTTTTAGAATTTAATAACTTAAGTTAAAATTTTAAAATATACCAAAACCCCTTGGATAGATAAAATCACTTAGCGTGCTTCCTAAACTCAGAAACATCTCAGAAAATTTCATATTGTAGGTCTCGCAAAAATAATAGGGATTACTCTTTCATGCTTTGTCCAAATAAGTTTTAAAATTAGGAAGGGAACTACTCGAATAGTAAAAGGTTTTAGCGACCCTTTTGAGTTCACTCCCAGCTTCCTCTTCCTAGCCCTAATTTTCCTGTTATAAACACATACACAACCCATTTATAGTCACACGACCACACTAATAACCACCTAAACACACACGCACACACTAAAACACCTACACCCACACTAATACACCTACAACACACACATACACCTTATATACACACATATACACCACATCTGAAAGCCCACGAACCAAAACCCACACACCCATACACTCAGCACACCCACACACACTAAAACACTCAAACTAATCCCACAATCACTAAATTCACCTATGCAAACTAAAATTACACTTAAAATAAAGAGGGAAAGATTACCTTTAAAAAATTCTCCAATTTCTCCTCTTCTTCTTTCCTCTTTCTTTCCACAGCCACTCTCTCTCTCTCTCTCTCTCTCTCTCTCTCTCTCACTCTTTCTCCTTTCTTTCTTTCTTCCTCTTCTCTTTTCTTTCCCTTTTTTCTCTCTTGCCCGAAACTCCACCTATTTTGGCATATCCATGCTTGAAACAATTGGGTTAGTCACCTCAAGCAAGAGGTGGCAACCATGCTAAGACACAACTTACACATTCACACGTGCACTATATTTTTGAAATTGGCAAATTAAACCTCCACACTTGGGTAATTACACTTTAGCCCTAAATTTATTCTAATCTCTATAAATTTAATTACATGTCACTAAAAATATAAACTATCACTCATTTTATTATTTTTCATTACTAAAAAAATATACTTTACATTTATGCCCCTAAAGTTTCCATAATTACAAAATGGCCTCAATAGTTTTTAAAATAACATTTTGACCCCACAATCATTTTAAACATCCATATGCTACTAATAGCTGAGTATTGCTCAAGATTATCGCCTATTTATTTTTTGGATAACAGACAATTTTTTAAATAGCTAAAAAAATGCGGCATTTTACATTTGGTCTTCAGTTGTAGTAGTGGTGAACTTGTGCAATGCGTGCGCTAGTGATTGGTTCTACTGACGGTAGATGTTATGGTGGTGGATTTTTGGTTGGTGATTAGGCATATGACGATGGTGGTGGCAGGTTTTTTTATGGTGAGATGGGTCTCTAGTAGTGGCTGTGGTGGGTTTCTCACATAGTGGCAACGATGGACCTATCCCCACCACCATCACAAAAGAGCGAAGTCCACACTGTCACTGCCATAGATAGTAGCACTATGTTTAGAATCAATTCTTTCAGGAATTGGATTTTGATTCTTTTTTATTTGTTTGAACAAAAAGGAATTGAGATCACAAATTCCTATTTCATGTTCATAGAACAAAGGACATGAAGAGGTAATGGATTACTAGACAATCATATCCTCAGTTGTGAAACACAATTATGATAAGTTGTTTCACAAGAATTGATGACAGCACATGGTAGCAGCGGCTCGTAAGTTGTAGTTATCGTATAAGCCATGGTGCAACAACCGGGTGGTGGAAGTGATGAGGGTGATGTCAAATTATCAACGAGGTGCTGATAATGGAGGTTGTGCCTACTAGGGTGTTCTTAGTGGTAGTGATGGTGGTGGCAACAGTGACAGTGCCATCATTGTGTCATTGGCTGCAGTAATTTTGGTGGTGGTAGGGAACTTTAGTGATGTTAATGGTGACATTGGTGGTTGTTGTATTAGTGTGTCACTAGGGGTAGCATTGTTGGATGATTAGCATTTTAATATCTGATGAGTAACTATTAGATACCTTGGGGGATAATTTAAATAATATTCCTACTCCCTAATTATATTACTTCATCCCTCAATGCTACAGTTTTAGAATTTTCCCTAGAATTCTTTAAGCTTTCCTAACTTTCTAAACTATTCTACTAACGCATATCATTACAAGCATACAAAAGAATAATCCTAGGACGTTCTAAAGTTCTTCCATGAAAGCATCCTTGTAAAGATGTGCATCGTCCCAGTGAAAAACCTCCAAAATTGGGCGAGTTGTGACATGATGCTTAAGTTGTCGGCGCTTCCCGTGGATCATCTTCCTTTGTACCTGTGTGTGTACATTTAGAGATATATGGGGCCTGATCCACAACTAGCATCGAAAAAAAAACTTCATTTTTGTAGCCCATCTAGGGTGGTCCACGTCGACAAGTGGAGGGATGTGATCGACTAACTTGTTTCAAAAGCTCGCCCAACCGCCCCTTCTTTTGAGTGATTGGAACCAAATTTCCCAAGCACCATTTTATTAAGAAAAAATTAAGTGAACAATCATTCCTTGCATTTCCAGCAATTGGTTTACGCTGAATTTTTCCTCCTTACCCTTCCAGTATCTGTGTGTGGTGACCAGATCAATGATTAAAACTTTTAATTCAACAAATAGATATATGATTATGGAATGGATGGTGATTAATGGGATAATACTATGGGTAATTACATTGAGAACTTCTTGATCCCGCTTTCTCGCTTTTTTGTCCACCCCTCTAGTGAACTCCTTCATTTCTCGGAACAATCACAACCTTTACACCCCCCTTTTAATAGACTTGACCTTATATTTTTTTAGTTATTAGAATTTTTTTCTTTAGAATTATTAATGTTATTTTTGGTTTAGGCATCATAATAGTCATAGGCTTAATTTTATTAGCTAAGTCTAGTTTAATTAGCCCAATTTGGGTGGTCGAGTCTAGTTAGGAGCTCAGTTAGCCTAGTTCAAGTGGTCTAGGCTAGTTAGTTGCTCCAATTAGTTTGGGCTTAGACAATGTCAAAGTTTAGATTGGATAAGAGGTATAATGCTTGATTTGAATTAGATTTGTTGGCCTATCCCAAATTTCATATAGTCACATGTGCTTAATTGAGCTAGGTGCCCTTTTCCCTCAAGAGTTAATTAAAAAATCTTATGAGGCAAGGGAGGAGAACCGGTAGGTTTTCAAGGGAATCGGCCAATAAGTTAGTGGCCATAAACGAACCGGCTAATAAATGTAGTCTAGACTTTTAGGTTGTTTCAATCTTATCTCTTATAGCATGTTTGCGAGTTTTAAGATGAGAGAAAAGAAAACAAAGGAAGAGAAGAGAAAGGAAGAGAGGGGAACACAATTATCCTTCCACGTTTTTGAAAAGTTTAAGAGAGAAAAGAAAGTATCATTTCATTTCTCTTGTTTGTGAGTTCAGCCAAAAATAAAAAATAAAAAACAAAAAACACCTGATGATGCATAGACCTTTATATTACATTATGATAATTCTAACAAAGATGTGGGAACCCAACATTTCATATGTTTTGATTACATATTTAAGTATGATTAGATGCATCACTCTATGTGAAATTGGTTATGATGAACTCTGCGTGATAACATATTTGAATGTATGCTTAAATGTTAAAGACCTTGAATTGAGTAAATTGTCTAAGAAGGTGAACGAAGTGCTAGAAATGAAAAAAAAAGTACGTATGAACACTAATGAAACCGTATTTGATGTTTAAAAACTTTAAATGACCACTTAGAATGACCAAAAATATTTTTAAAAGAGTTGAAAACAAAAAAAGGTAAAAACTCTAGCTGAGAACAAGGTGTTAACCGAACTGCCTGCGAATTGTTTGTGCTTTTTGCACAGTGCTTGAGCTATGTTGTGCTTGATAGGTGGCACAACCGTGTCTTGCCACCTCGTGCTTAGAGCCTCGTCGTGCTTGACTTCTTCACTTTTTTACCTCCAGTTAACACCTCCTACTTGCTTCTAATTTGAGTTAAAAAGACTTAATTGACATGCTTAAATCCTCTTACCACGTTTTTGAGAGAGGCTTGCAAGAAAATCAATTAAAAAACTTACAAATATAGAATTAAGGCTTGTTTTTTTTAAGGGGAACCTTAAGCTGTTGATTTGGAAACTTTCTGTGAGCGTTAAACAGTGTTTTGAATGTGTTTTAAGGAGTTTTTTTGAAGGTGTTTCAATTCTGAAAAATTGGTTGTTTCATCTCTTCTTTAAGGTAAGATAGTTAAAGGTTTTTAATGGGCTTTTAAGGCATGAATATGGATATATATATATATATATATATATATATATATGTTAGCATAATTCTTTTAGTATGAATTATTTGTCAAACTTTGAATACTTGTTAGAGACTTATTAATATATGAATTTATTCATGTTTAACAAATTGGAGATTATGGAAGACGTGAAATAGGCTATGATACGTGTACATTATGAAATTATGTTAAACCAGACATGGTTAAAATATGGTTTTGAACATGCTTGTTAAGTTCTATAATTAAAGATCATTTGCTGAATATAAAATGATTATATTACGTGGTCAAGATGTTATGGAGATGATGTTACATAATTAAAGTGACAAAATATTTTGACTAAGTTTTATGGTGCAAGTAAATGAAAGTTACAACAACTATATGTATGAAACGATCCATTTGCTTGCAAATGAGTATGTTACATCCTTTCTTTATTAGGGATAGTTGATATATTATTGATGATTATTGTGTTACTCCTTTCAAATGATTGGGGGTTGATTTGATTTTGCTTGAGTAGCGGTGCACTATATGAGCGAAACAATTGTATCTCCGACTACTACCTGAGGCAATATCAGTGTTCATTTGTTTTTGGTTACTTTGCCTTTGGCCGAGGCAAAGGTTGTGAGTTTATATCCCGGGTGTGATGACATAAGGTTGGACTATTGATGGGGCTGAATTTGGGAATAGTAAACTCTTGTAATGCTCAACTAAGTGTGAACGTTTGATATGTGTAAGGTGCACAAGTAGAACTGCTTAGTGTGATTGAATTACAATAGCATGCATTATCAATATTATTGAGTTGAAAGTTACATTAAATGTCTTTGATTATCTTATTGAGCCAGTAGGCTGACGGATTTTTATCCACAATATTATCTTAAATGTCAAAGAGCCGGTCCCTCGAAAGGCAAAGAAAAGGTGTGAGGCACAATGAGAAGACGGGCAAGAGGACATTTGTACATTTGTGAACTAGGTTATACTTGATGTAGAACGGTACGTCAACTCTGAGATCTAGCAGAGAGCTTGCTAGGTATGTTCTGTAAAAGTAAACTCTTTAATTTGTATGATATAGTTTAATTACCAAGTGAGTTAGAATGAGTTGTATCATAGGAATGATGTGATTAGCCGTTGTGTCGTAATACTCCAGCCGAGTTAAGATAACACTATGTTGGGGCATTATAAAAGATTACGAATGTACTCTGTATGATTCTAAAATAGGATATGATTTTGATGGGAAAAAATAGTTATTAATAACATCAGACAAAGTACTTACGATACTAATGTAATAAGTTTTATATCACTGATTAATGTCACAATGTAAAAAACAAAAATAGCCATGACTTGTCTACAAGCATCCTAACATCCAAATCTAATTAATGTCATACCAAAAGCAAAATAATCAATCACGAGTTAACTATAACATCTAAAACTATCATTTGTTTGTAAGTAAAGTGGTAAGTTCCTGTAAGAAATTCTAAAATCTAAAAGTCATTAAAAGATTTAGTCTTCATTGTCTTAAGGGTAGTATGGGTATTATTAAAATATTACTTATGAGAGTTTCCTTTCTCTCAATTTCTTTCCAATTTCGGGAGGAAAGATATAGAGACAAAAGAAGCCCAAACTTGTCTACCTTTTCTCTCCTTAAAAAAACTCACAAACTAGAAAAAAGGAAGGACATAAGCTACTTTCCTTTCTTTTCCTCTCCTTTCTGTCCTAAAGAAAATTTGCAAACAAGCTATTAGAAATGATAGACATGACCTAATGGTATCTTCCTGCATTTATACTCCTCCAACCCTCTGTAAAAAGATACTCTGGCAAGCCCCAAAAGGGACATAAAGTTAGAGAAAGAACACCCTTATAAGAAGAATGATTAGACTAGAAAAATTCTGACTTCCCACATCAAGCACACATACCTGAATTTCGAACAGCTCTAACGTTGTCATACAATATCTGATTTAGATGATTCAAAAACTTAAACTCTGTATTTTTTAAGAGGTACAACTGTGTAAAAGAAGTCAAATCCATTAAGGTCATCTTCAGACCCAAAACATCATTTTCTAATAGTACAGATTCCTTTTCTTGGTTTTCAACGTCGGATCGATACTTGGATCATGCAGTCGGGCAATCTAGATTAAGGTATGAATCTTTACCCTTCTTTTGTGTCTTTTATTTCTATATTAGATTAGAGTAGTCTTATTTTGGATTAGATTTCTTTCCCCGTAAACAGATTTTGGTCTATGATAAAATCGAAAAAGTCTTTAAACCTGCCACTTGAAGAAAGGGGATGTTGTTTGATTTGACAATTTAGGGTTAGAAATCTATTTAGATTAGAATTATTTTTATTAAACTTCTTGTCTAATATAATTTATTTGAACATTCAACTGGAATTAGTTGAATTTTAAAGTAGGTCTCTAAATAAATACAGACTGAGATTTAAGTAGCCTTCCCTAGGGTTAGTCGAACTACGAGGTTTTGATCCCGACTTGTTCGGTCGGGTGCGTAGGCCATTTGATCCCCAATATCTAGGGCTGTAAATGAACCAAGTTGTTCATGAATTGCTCGTGGTTTGGTCCCCAAATAACTCATTCAGATTCGTTTGTATAATATACAAACCGAACATTAACAAAATTTTAGAGTTTGTTTATTAAACGAACTGAGCATGAACATTCCAAAATGTTCATGAACTGTGTTTGTGAACTACTCATCTGGATATTAACTTAATTATAATATGTTCAAAGCCTAGAAGCAATATAACTTAATTATATATTTTATTTAGTTTAAACTTGGAAGCTTCAAAATCAGTTAGACAATTGGATCAAGTAAGGTTTAATTCTGATTTGGATATAATTATTTTGAACAAGTACGGAGTTTTCAAGTTTGAGTTCAGTTCGTATAAATAAACAAACAAATTTGACTCAAATACGAGTTTTGTGAACTGAACGGCGAATGAATTCAAACAAAATTTAAAAATTAAACGAACGCAAACACGACCTGAAACTAAACAAACAAGTTTGAACCTACCCCCAACTCGAACTTGGTTCATATATAGCCCTACTAATATCAAACTCTGATAAAACTTAAGTTTTGTTCATGTTTTGTTTATTGTTGTTTTAGGATATGCACTTATAAACAAGTTAAAACTTTTTAGGGTGTGACGTGGTCCATAACACCTTCTTGTCATGTAAATTCGTCCCCTAATTTGAAACTCTGGTTTCGTAGGTTAGAAGCTTTCATGGGACAGCGTGGCACAACTATGAACCGGCTAACATACTTGGCAACGCGCCACTTCATAGACATACGGGAAGATATATTTGAAGGGGTTTTTCACTCAGACTTTTTCCAGATAAACTAGACACTTCAGGGTGTAGTGAACGGTTTATAGTTTTACTAGCCAATTTGTGTTTGTATTATTTTCATGTTATGTATGTATATGCGCGAGATGCTATGGTGTCCTATCTAGGCACTATTCTCTTAGTTTGACTCATCTTTCCCCTTTATTCCTAAGGTAATCTAAAAAATGCAAAAAAATGAGAGAAGTTAAAAAATAGAAAATTAGAGAAAAGAAACTCTTTAAAGGTTTTGCTTAGGTTTCAATCACCTACACATATTTAGGCCATGTCTTGTTTATTTTGAAAAGAGAAAAAAAAAGCCATTCAAGTGTAAAAGCAAGCCAGTCTTTGGTGCTACCCTTTAAGATAATGAGGCATCACATTGATATCAAGAATTTCATTTTTTCAAAGCTCAATCACTTTCTCCTAACTTGAACCAGTTATCCTTAAAAAAAAAAAGGCTCGATAGGCTGAAAACCCTTAAAAGGATGACCTAGGAAAAAGTTTGGGCACTCAAAAGAAAAAAAAAAAGACCTCAAAAAATGTGTAGGTGTGCTCGTTCGTGAGAACAAGAAACAAGCATTCACAAGGGTAATAGGCTATTGTTTCGCCACCAAATATCGCAACGTTTACCCTATTCTAATTTGCCCACTGCTAGCTCGTTGTATCTAAACAATTTAGCCTTTCTTTTTGGAAGCCTATAATCTTAACATTATGGCGGGCAAGTCTCTTTGTGTGTGCCTAGGCCAAGTATTGGTGATCAAGTTAGACTGAACATGGAAAGGGTTCTTTCTCATAGAAACCAAACCCTTGATAATAGAGAAGATAATTCAAAAATATTTTAAAAAAAGAAACAAGAAGAAGCCTTGAAAACAAAATGGAAAAAAATATATAAAAACTTGAAGACCTTGAAGAATGCTTCTGATTGAATTCAAAGGATAACATGTTCAGTGATTTCGAAAAAGAAAAAGGATATTGATCCGTGCCCTTTTGAGCTTACTATATAGCAAGATGATGTGTTTACCTCTTTATGGTTTGTTCGATGACCCTCAACTTCTGTTTTTCAGACTTGATGTGTTGCCTATCTAGTGGCCTAAGGATAATGGCCCATTGATTTTTCTGACCTACCTTGCATGTCCTAGTTGGTGTGATTTGTTTGATATTTTTGCTTACAGTTCACTAATAATATGAGAAGCCTTATCACTTCATCTTATGCCACAAGACTATTATATCATGCACTTTAGATTTACATTCATTTTTGGCAAATCATGGGCAAGTATCGATCAGCTTCATAGCTTTTACAACCTCACAGCTCATGCACATAAATCCTCACCACACTCTTTTGTGCAAGAAAAATTTCATGGCGGTTTGAGGTTTCAAACTCATGTGTTTAAGTTAAGAAGTAACTTTTTTCTGAGAAGTTGAATGACATTTAATTTTAAGAATTTGAAATACTTCCCATTAAAATTAAAGTTCCAGTGATCTTCCTCTCTTTGGGTAGAGATAGACTTGTTAAGAGAGGGGGAATCATGACCTTAATTCTATATGGCAAAATGATTTGTGCAAAAGAAAAAGGGAATAGATCTTGAAGTGATAGGTTGATGTATCATGTCGGGCAATCAAAATGAATTTTAATTCAAACATGCTCTCAAACTGTTTAGAGAATATTCAAGGTATCATAGGCTCTTCCTTGTTACCATCCTTAGGGGCTTCCCATGTGATTCCCTTTCACCATACATATTTGGGACAACCCTGTTTGTTTTGTCTAGTGGCTCCACATGATTCCCTCCTCATGACAATCAGAAGAATAGTGTCTGTCTTTGCATGCATTTTTGTCTAGGGGCTTCCTGTTATTCCTCTCTTCTACCAGTTGGGATATAGTCTTTTTGTCCTTATCCAGTCTATTGCATTGACAAATTTATGAGGCATTTTCTTTTAAGGGCTCCCTGTGATTTCCATTTTATGATGGTTAGGATGATGTATCTCTTTGTTCTGCAAGTTTATTTCATGATTAGTGTTTTAAGCATGCATTTTTGTTGAGAGGCTCCTTCTGATTCCCCTCTCATGACAGTCAGGACAATGTCTGTTTTTATTCACGGAGTCTATTGCATTGTCAAAGTCCTTTACGTGTATTTTGTCTAGGGGTTCCTTTGACACTTATCCCATGGTAGTCATAATGTTGTTTGTTTTACTTCTGCAACTCATTTATATGATCAGCTTTCTTGTCTGCAATTTTTTGTCTAGTGTGATTATCTTTTCCTGACATCCAAGGTAGTGTCTATTTTTGTTCGTCTAAGCCTAGGTCCTAGGATTGTCCTTTTGATCTTGTCTTCAAAAGGGTTTTTCAAATAATAACAAAAATAGAAACTGAAAAGGAGAAAATAAAAAAAATTGAGTTTTGCTATGACTTTCCCATCACTCATGTCCTTCATGATTCTAAAAGATAGTTTGACTTATCTTTCCAACCCTTCACCTATCATTTTTAAGTTTGCATTGTGTCTGAGGGTATTAACCCTAAATTCAGGTCAATGCATGGAAGTCACCTACATTTTTCTTTCCATATTCAGTTCGAACTACATTTGGCTTGATCCAATTTTGATGAGGGAATATAGGCAACCTTCATATGGTGTAGTCATTTTTCGGTCCAGATCTTTGTCCAAGGGTATTAACCATCAATTCTCGTTACTATGTAGAAGTCGCTTACAACCTTCTCTCTAGTTCAGGTTTCAGTCTAAATCTATGTCTGAGGGTAGAAACCTTGAATCCAGGTTGGCATGTAGATACCATATACCTTCCTTTGCTCAGTCGTTGTCTGCTTCCAGTCCCAGTCTATCCAAATTTATGTTTGAGGGTAGAAACTGTTAATCTAGGTTGTCACACATATATCTCTTACCTTCGCTGTCCACTACCAATCTCACCAAGATCTATGCCTGAGGGAATAAGCCTTCAATTTAGGTTGGTACATCAATATGGCATACAAGCCATTTCTAGTCCAGTCCTAATCCAACTCTAGTCCAGTCCCCAATTCTAGTACCAGTCCTAGTCCCAGTTCCAATATGAGTTTATGTCTCAATTTAGTTAAAGTTCTGATCCCTCTTCCAATCTCTGTCCAGTCCCTAATCAAATCTTTGTTCAGTTTTAACCCAGTTTCAGTCTCGGTTCCAATCTTAGTCTAGTTCCAGGTAGGTCTCGGTTATAATCTTAGTCAACTTCCAGTCCAACCCGAATCCCAATTGTAGTCCAACACTTATCCTAGTCCAAGTTATAGTCCAACCCGAATCCCAATCCAATTGGCACATCCACAGTACTTTCTGTTCATCCTCTGCAGCAGCAATCATACATTGCATTCCCTTGATTTTCATTTAAGATATGTGATAATATAAAGAAATGTGGCCAATCTTTGTATGCTTTTTCATGTTTGTGTGCCGACTAGCTTTCATGCTTACGTAATCCAAGTCTCTGATAATTTTGCATGTTTTGCATGCCCATGTGTTTTGCATGTTTGCATATGTGCTATTATAATTTTTTGTACACTTAGCTACTTTTTCAAAAATATGATTGGGCTTTCTTTAGCCCATTTTTGAATCACTTTGTGGTTATCGGATTTCCTTGTCTATGCCATTACCTATATTTGTTTATAGTCATCCTTATCAAGTTTGCTGGTCTCTTTTTATGTGAACATCGTCACCGACATCACATTCAGTTATACAAATACGTTGCTCAGCTTATAGAGGTGTACGGTGTAAGGCCATTTGTAGACACCTTATTTTTTAGGCATGATTAATTAATTAAATAATGAGCTTCATTTCTAATTAAAATGCACTATTGATTATGGGCTTAGTGATGTAATTTAATTATTTAATTCAGTCCAGTTTTATTTAATTAATTTGATCCAAGTTAGTTGTCCAGTCCAGTCGTCGTAGTTTGATTGTTAAGTCCAGTTGGTGAGTCCAGTTCATCAGTCTAGTCCATTGCATTAGTTCAGTCCATGTAGATTAAGTCTAGTCCATTGTCTAGATTATCTTGACTGATGTATTTTGTCTAGATGATTTTGAGAAAATAAGTTATAATTTATCCTTAATGTAGAGATCAAATCAATCAATTTTATGGTTAAATAAAATGACTTATCCTGAATCAGCTACCCCCCGTTTGTGATTCCAGAGATAATTACTGAAATTAGGATCAGATAATGCCCCGAAATTCAGGAAAAAAATATTTTTGACAAATGGGGTGAGCCGGCCGGTTTTTAATTAACCCCCAAGTTCGTTGACTTTTATTAATCTGTGATTTTATAACTTATTTTGACTTATCTCCAGCCATGCAGATTGGCATTTTCAATCTTACCAAATTATGTGACCCTAAGCACTATAAAAAGGGGTCTTTGCCTTCATTTTAAGGGTTAGACATTAAGTCCATTTCTTAAGTTCATTCTCTTTAGAGTTTGCACGCCATTTCCTCATGAAGTCATGTCCAACCTCTCTCGAGAATTTTGGCCATCCAAATCACTCTAAAAAAATGTCACTTTGTTTTTTTGCCTCATGGATCCAATGACGAGCATTTTTGAATTGTCTAGGCAAGCTGCATTGGGAGGTAACTTTTACCAACTTTCATAGGGTAGAAATCATAGATTATCATCCTTTTCCTTACTCACATTTCATTTCAAAACAAAAAGATTTATTTTTCATTTTCTTTGTCTGAGTCTAAGTCCCGAAACATAAATATCTCCTATAGGACAGTGCCGAACTATTATATTTTTTATTCCGATTGGTCTGATCGGATACATAGGCCACTTGACCCCAGTTGTTGAGTTCAAGCCAAAACAATAAAATCAACTCAAGGTGAATCTTGTCATATTTTTACATCATGTTCCTTAGACCATTAATCACTAGAAATGAAGTAGAGACCGGAGGGCACGACAGGTGCCTAACACCTTTCTGTTGCGTAACTTAGTCCCTGGATCCCTCTCGTAGTTTTGATAGACTAGTTGTTCTTCTTGGACACCTTTGAGTTATTTTTTTTTTATATTTTTATTTAGATGGCTACTTCTAAAAGTTCTTTTTTTGGAAATTTTTTCCGAAGTGGTGTGCCACAGTGGCGACTCCCCTGGGGACTAAAAAACATTAAAAGGACTAGACTTGAAAAGTTTCTTGTTATTTTGGCCTTGTTGTATTTGAATTTTTTATGGTATGTAAAATATGACATAACTGTGATACGTGCACTTTTATTTCTGTACCTCTTACATGCACACGTCTCACCCCAACCTACCCATTTAAGAGAACTCTCGAAGCCCTTGGTCTTCTTGGGCCCAAGGCAAACTCTTGATTAAGTTCTCAACTCTACGTGCCTTGTACTAAATATTCCTCATGGTTTCTTAGTAGAACAAACGACTTGTATATGTAATGATGATCACCCCTTATTAACTTCACAATTGAGGGCGAGAGTTATACGGTGTAGTCAAGCCGATGGAGTCACCTTTACACCAATGTTATAAGGAGGAAAACTCACACCCGGACCATTCAGCGTTCTGCTCTTTGTTGGGAGAATGCAAATATTGGCCTACGGCATGCATGTTGAACCACCAGTACTCTATAAGCTAAACTGGTAATTTTGCAAAAAAGGAGAGGCTCTGACTAACCGACAGTTATCCGCGGTACAAACTAACTAGTCCATACACTGATATACCCACTGACCAATCGGCGGTTATCCTTTTGGAAGACCGGACGGTTAGTAAAAAATCTTGGCATCCAAAAAATTTCCAGAAAAACTCCCAAAAAAATTCTCTCAAACCATTGACCAACCAATCGGTTAACCTCCCGGATTACCGGATGATTAGTAAGAAACCATACCCTATGAAAATTTCTAGAAACAAACCCTCAAATCGTACTAACCAACTGGCCGATTATCTGCCAAGATGACCAGATAGTTAGTCAGAAACCTTATCCTCCAGAAAAATGTCCTGAAAAATTCCCAGAAATAAACCTTAGCCCACTGGCCAACTGGCTGGTTACCTCTCCTTATGACTAGATGGTTAGTTAACAGCCCCCCTTCTGAAAATCCAAGGAATACCCTCTAGACCCACAAAAAAACCACCCTTCAGCCCATCAAGCAGCCAGCTTGATATATGTGGAACGTATCATTAAATTTACGATGACTTTCTCTATACAGTTAAGGTTAAGCATGGTTGGTATCGAGACTAATCTGGAAAACTCTCTCGAACTCTAATGCCAAAGAATTCCCACAGATCTCCCATTTTTCCATATCATCAGCAAGTTTTAGAAAGATCTCCAGAATAAATTTCCTACCCTAATCGAGCAACAACCCAAAACTATCAAGGATCCAACCTCAAGAGAAGTACGAAAGATCGAGAAGAGGATGGGAAGAAAGACAACAAAAAGAAAGGTCCGGATTTTGATTTCATGTATAAGTCTGGGGAGGAAAAAACTAAGCCCAACACTGCACCAGAATGGAAGGAGGCACTTGAGTCCCAAATTGCTAGGATGAGGAGAGCTAATGACCCGTTAGACCTCAGTTCTTTAACCATGAACCCCGAGGATAGGCTATCCCTCAAGTTCAAGATGCCGGAGATGGATAAGTTTGATGGGACCATGGATCCCAAGGTTCGTGTGAAGATGTATGTGAGTGTTGGCCACATATGGGGTAAATTAATATCAGTTGATATAGTTTTTCACCGTACCCTTACCGGAGTCGTTTCCCGGTGATTCCTTACTTTGGGTGAAGCCCGAGTCCGCATATGGGAAGATGTTGTGTGAGGTTTTTTCAAACAATTCCAGTATAATGCAAACTTAAATATCACCCGTAGAGATATGGAAACCATGAAGCAAGACCTAAGGGAGTCCATTTAAACTTTCATCAGGAGGTGGAGGAATAAGGTAGCTCAGATGGTGAACTGCCTGAAAGAGGAAGAACAAGTGACCATCGTGTGAAGCAACCTACTTCGGGTCTACCACGATTACATTTTTGGTCACTACCACAAGTCGTTTAAAGCTCTCACAGGATCCCTCATTCAGATAGAAGATGCAATCAACAAGGGAACAATCTTTCGTGTGTCAAAATCACCAGGAGCGTATCAAGCCAGTCCAAGGAGTTTCAGCCTAAGCCAGCACCAACTAACAATGTTAACACCGTGCAAGCACCTCGAGCAATGATGTGGTAACCCGCTATAGAGCCTGGAGGGAAGTTCATCCCCGTGAATGCACCACTTCCTAAGGTTTTTGAACAGTTTCTAAGGAGGGGAATAATTTTCAAGCTACCTCCTACCCCTACTCAAGTAGTGATGCTCGACAGATATGATGTGAATGCCTTTTGGAATTACCATCAAGGAAAGAGACACCCCATGGAAAGATGCATCACTCTCTGACATGCCATACAAGAACTCATTAACAAAGGTAAAGTGTCCCCTCCTGTCA
This sequence comes from Escallonia herrerae, assembly GCA_033070095.1. NCBI lineage: Eukaryota > Viridiplantae > Streptophyta > Magnoliopsida > Escalloniales > Escalloniaceae > Escallonia > Escallonia herrerae. Next base: position 356 of record JAVXUP010002348.1, on the reverse strand, counting down.
GACCAAATATCCAAAAAGTACCCTCGCCTACCAATAAGGTTAACTGCATTGATGACAACCAGTCATTCATAGATCCGATTGCTTTCATTGTTTGTACCACCTAGATGGTTTTGAAATCAGTGTCTACTTATGACTCTCTGCCAAAGTTTTACTCTGTGGTTACTTGGGAGGAGTTGATGGATGAAGAGACCTTTACAGTTCAAGAAGAATACGATGAAGAAACTGGGTTGATGTTCTGACCTAACTCCAGTATGTCCCACTTAACCAGATCAGGCCGAGTGTACTAGACCCCACCCCAGCCAGCCAAATCTGACCCATTGTTCTCTTAAGTCCTTCCGAATGATGAGGTCCTTAGA